>MUZC01004150.1:102572-149342 GCA_002072015.1 Radix auricularia | reverse complement strand
GCGTCTAGTTGTGGATGGTGCGTCTAGTTGTTGATGGGGCGTCTAGTTGTGGATGGTGCGTCTAGTTGTTGATGGGGCGTCTAGTTGTGGATGGTGCGTCTAGTTGTCGATGGTGCGTCTAGTTGTGGATGGTGCGTCTAGTTGTCGATGGTGCGTCTAGTTGTGGATGGTGCGTCTAGTTGTTGATGGGGCGTCTAGTTGTTGATGAGGCGTCTAGTTGTTGATGGGGCGTCTAGTTGTTGATGAGGCGTCTAGTTGTTGATGGTGCGTCTAGTTGTTGATGAGGCGTCTAGTTTGGGATGGGGCACCCAGGTGTGGATGGGGCACCCAGCTGTGGATGGGGCGTCTAGTTGTCGATGGTGCACCCATGTGTGGATGGGGCACCCAGGTATCGATGGGGCACTCAGGTTTATTAGGGGCTTATAGTTGTGGATGGAGAACCCAGATGTGGATGGGGCGTATAGTTGTGGATGGAGAGCCCAGATGTAGATGGGGCGTATAGTTGTGGATGGAGAGCCCAGATGTGGATGGGGCATCTAGTTGTGGATGGAGAGCCCAGATGTTGATGGGGCATCTAGTTGTGGATGGTGGGTCTAGTTGTGGATGGGGCGTCTAGTTGTGGATGGAGTGCTTAGATGTGGATGGGGCGTCTAGTGGTGGATGGGGCGTCTAGTTGTGGATGGGGAATCTAGTTGTGTATGGAGTGCTCAGATCTGGATGGTGCGTTTAGTTGTGGATGGGGCGTCTAGTTGTGGATGGAGTGCTCAGATGTGGATGGGGCGTCTAGTTGTGGATGGAGAGCCCAGATGTGGATGGGGTAGTTGTGGATGGAGTGCTCAGATGTGGATGGGGCGTCTAGTTGTGGATGGAGAGCCCAGATGTGGATGGGGCGTCTAGTTGTGGACGGAGAGCCCAGATGTTGATACTCATCTCTACTGATTACTTGATTTAACTACTCTCCTCCCCTCTGTCTCTTCAGGTCAAGCACATATTCAGAATTAAGGTCAAGTCCCACTCGGGGGTGGGGAAGCTCATCAAAACATACCAGGACGTCGCCGAGGAGCTCCACAAGACCAACTCCCCGGATGTCATCATCAGCGTCTCCAGCATGGTGGTGCTGCTCTTCTTCACCTCCATCGTCAACCCCAGACTCAAGGCCAGGC
The DNA here is from genome assembly GCA_002072015.1 of Radix auricularia. Taxonomy (NCBI): domain Eukaryota; kingdom Metazoa; phylum Mollusca; class Gastropoda; family Lymnaeidae; genus Radix; species Radix auricularia. The sequence goes on along the minus strand of MUZC01004150.1, from coordinate 148,179 downwards.
TTGGCTACGACCTCCCCATCAACCTCATCCTCGTCATCCTGCTGACCATCATATCCCACTTCGCCGAGTTCCGGGCCAAGTTCCAAGTGTCGGTCGTCGGGGAAGTCCCGTTCGGGCTGCCCGCTCCGGGAATCCCCAATTTCGCCATCATCCCGAACATCTACATCGACATCTTAGTGCTGACGACGATCTCGTTCGCCATGACGATATCCATGGGGATGCTGATGGCGAAAATTCACGGCTACGACATTGACAGCAACCAGGAGCTCATCGCCTACGGCATCTGCAACGTCGGCTGCTCGTTTTTCTTTTCCCAGGCCACCAGCGTCTCCCCGCCCCGCACCATGATCCTGAGCAACACTGGGGCGAAGACGATGCTCAACGGCGTCCCCACGGTGCTGTTCCTCTTCGTCATGTTCTTTGCCGGGCAGCTGCTGGAAGACCTGCCCATACCGTACCTGGCGGCAATGATCATCGTCTCTGTGAAGGACCTTCTGCTGCAGTTCCTGTCTCTAAGAAAGATCTGGAAGATCAGCAAATCCGACTTCGTCGTGTGGGTGATGACGTGGCTGATGACGGTGTTCACCGACCTGCCCTGGGGTATCATCACCGGGATGGCCATCGCCATCTTTGGGAACATCATCAACAACCAGCTGATCCAGGGCTCCCTGATCGTCGTCTCCAACACCGAGGACCTCATCATCAAGGGCGAGAACCGACTGGGCGTCCACAGCCCGCCGGGGATCAAGATCTTCTACTTCCCCTCGCAGCTCTTCTTCGCCAACGCGGAGGTCTTCAAGAAGCAGATGTTCAACAACGTCTTCGACCCGACCACCGCCAGGGACCTCAGCTACCAGCTGGACGAGGACGACCCGGACGAGATGGACCTGGAGTCGAAGTCGGTCCACTGCATCATCATCGACTGCTCCGCCATGACGTACATGGACATGGACGGCGTCAACATGCTGAAGATGGTCATCCTGCTGTACCGCCAGGCCGGCGTGCAGATGCTGCTGGTGCGGGTCGGGCAGAACGCCATGCGGGTGATGGAGAACGCCGAACTGTTCAACATCCTGCCCCGGAGCTGCTTATTCCACGACGTGGAGGACGCGCTGGTCAACGAGCAGAGGACGCGGTGCGGGGTCAGCCGCTTGTCGTTGACGGTGTCCTCGGCGTTCCGTGAGGACGATGACAGCCTCGACCAGTTCTTAGGTGAGACGGTAGTTGTACTTAAGGAATGGCGTAGTGTGGGCCGGTGGGTATTTTGGACTGAAAAATCCAGAGCAACGAAAATAAAAGTTAAAAAAAAAAAGAAGTGCAATTAACTGGAAGTCCGCGAGATATTCTAGAAGAAGGGTCGGCTTTCTGTCTACTAGGCACCAGTTAGCAGAGATTCGTGCAGGGAGCTTGTGATGCGAAGTACATTTTTGACGAAAAAATTAAACAACCCATAAAAGCACGTTTTGACTATAAGTTACTATAAATCAATTATATTAGACATAACTAAATTTATTGATTATGTTCAATATAATGCTCACCGTGCCAAAAACCGCTGTAACATTAATGCATTGCTATGTGACACAAGTCTATGTGCAAAATTTCAGCTCTATAGGATCATGGGAAGTGAGACATTTTTTAGATTTTTTTTCCGCGTGCAGGACCAAGAGATCACAACAGACAAAACGGTGAAGTTAACTTAATATATGGGATTTAAAAATTGTGTTTATTCAAACCGAGTTAACCCACCCCCTCCCTCCCCCGGGCTGTAACGTGCTAGTATCCGTGGTAAATAAATGTATGTATTTTTCCTAGACAGGCATCAAACGTCCTCCACGCTATAGACATTTCATTTCATTAAGTTCCTGTCACAATGTCAACATGTATAACTTAATTATTGTATGCTAGTAACCTGCATCCCTTCACATGTAAGGAAGCAGAGTAGCAAGGTCAATCGGCCATCACTGGCTAGTGATTGTATTTTGTTATAATTATGAATAAGCCGTGCGAATATGACAGGTATTTCCATATTAAAATTAATTATAACTTTATTTCAATTTTTAATTATTTTGTGTGTAGGGATGGGGTGGGAGGGGGGGGGAGAAGAGAAATTTTGTTTTTACACTTACCTTATTGATTGTTTAAACATCCAACTGAAATGATGTGAGATTGTAAGCTCATGTAACTATATTTCAAATTAATTTGAGTTTAAGCTAAAATGATTTCAGTCTATTTGTTCTTTTCCTATCGTATTTATGTTGAATTCTCTTTCAAATCTCGTGGAGTCCTCAGTTGGTTTTATTGACGGGCTGACCTGAGCGTGATAGGACCTTCCATGGCCTTCGGTATTCAGTGTTTTAGGTTTTTCTACTTCAATACAAACATATGAAACGCAATTGTTTCAAAAAAATTATCCATTTGCAGTTTTTAAAAAAGCAAAAGTCAAACAAGGCCCATAACTTATAACAATGTTCAAAGTCTAATTACCCTAAAATCATAAGTTGTGGCTTACACTATGTGAATCAAAAGAAAACTACAAAAATCCTAAACTAAACTGTTAAAGCTCTTACATTTTTAAGTGTGCATGCAAACAGTTATGACATGTTGTAGTGCTTATCTGTACCAAAGCTGTTTACATAATTGTGGTGCTCCCTGTGATGATGTAATGATTGCTGTTATATAATTGTCGTGCTCCCAGTGATGATGTAATGATTGCTGTTATATAATTGTCGTGCTCCCTGTGATGATGTAATGATTGCTGTTATATAATTGTGGTGCTCCCTGTGATGATGTAATGATTGCTGTTATATAATTGTCTTGCTCCCAGTGATGATGTAATGATTGCTGTTATATAATTGTCGTGCTCCCAGTGATGATGTAATGATTGCTGTTATATAATTGTGGTGCTCCCAGTGATGAGGTAATGATTGCTGTTATATAATTGTGGTGCTCCCTGTGATGAGGTAATGGTTTCCTGCAGAAGCAGAGGCACACAGTTTGGGAACCTCTGAATTAAATACAACAATTTTGCTTCACGTTTTTCAAAGCATGTGGTTTTGTTTTGGCTCAGTTCAATGTTAATTCAATGACATGTTACCTCGATGGCATTAAGAAAGAAAAGAAATTTTAATAAATTTTCTCTTAAAATAATCATATTTTTTATTGAACATATCAACAAAATTTGATATAAAAATAAATGTTCATGGTTGACATATCACAAGTTTTCATCACAAGAGAACCTCAACACTTAACTCACTTGCAACTTGGAAAAAAAAAATACAAACATTAATTTGTCTTATGTTTTGGTGTCAGGTCAGCTTGACATTGATAGTATATACAGACAACTCATTATAGTCAAGACTGACAACTCATTATAGTCAAGACCCAAAACTCAATCACAGTCAAGATCCACAACTCATTCACAAAGCAGAACCTCTGTTAGGTCTGCATAAATTAAACTGGTCTTGCTAATCTATGGCACATATTTATTTTTGGCTTAGAATAAGATAACATTAAGACATTTTTTATATGAAGGGCAAAAAAAAGTTAATTCCTGGAATAAGAAAATAAGTCATAGAAATTTTGTTCAGACTTCACAGGCTTTTTTACTCTGTGTAGTGACTTTAGGAGCCACTAATAGGGAAGTGTTGTAGTCTGCTGTTGAAAACACCAACAAAATAGAAACAAAAGCACAATCCTGTGAGGTTTGGAGGTGGGGGTCGAGTGTCAACATTCACATAATAATTTTTCAATATTTTATCACAACTTTCAAAATTGAAACCATTCATTATCTCCTACACAAAAATGCAGACCTTGTAATTACAAAATGTGGACACTTGTTGAATCCATTTTCACTTTGGAATTAACAATTAATGGTTATAGTAAAATACTCATATATAAACAGATATTATTTATAAGCACATGTTTCAATCAGCCATGATTAAATGAATTACACCATCATTCTTTGATTAAGTAGGTACACTATAAATCTGAAGCATGACAAGACTAGACACGCTCCAATATGACTGTAATTCCTTGGCCCCCACCGATGCAGGCACTGCCCAGAGCATACTGCAACTTTCTGCGCCTAGATTTAAAAAAGAAAAAAAACAGAGTAATGAGTGTTAGGGAGGTGGATTAATAATGCAATCAAACAATATTCAAAATGCATGAACAGTTTTTTTTTTTCAGAATGTCTGGACTCATGTCAAATGTTCCCTCTTAGGTTCTTTGGTCCATGTGCAAAGTAAAAGAAAAATTGTGTGCAGAGTTGCATAGGATCCATTTTTTGAATAATGTTTTACAAAATTTGCTGCCTGTTTATTTTAAACTGGGTCCGGTGGCTTCAGATATTTTCTTAAAGGGAAGATTTCACTCATTTCTTGTTTTCTACATGACATGAAAATGACACCAAGACATTAAAACTGATTTCATTTTTTCTAAGAAAATTATTTTTCTCAATTAGCAGAAGTGGTTGGAATATTCCCCCCCCCTCCCCAATGTTTAAGACAGGAGTTAATATCTAATATTAATATTAATTGCTCACTTGGGGTTTAAAAGAAAAATCAACAATGAGGGTTTATTTCAACAAAGACATAAATAAAATTAAGTCTGTTTATCGGCAATTATTTTTAACCCAGCTTCATTACATCTAGGCAGGCCAGTAAAAACGGTTTGTTATTCTAATTGAAATAATCTCTCACCTGATTTCATAAACAAGGTTAGTTGTAATCCTTGCTCCTGTGGCACCCAGGGGGTGGCCGAGGGCGATGGCTCCACCATTCACATTGGTCTTATCGTTGTCCAGGCCGAGCTCTCTGGCCACAGCCAGGAATTGTGGGGCAAAAGCCTCATTGACCTAAGACAAGAATGAACAGGGTTACCCTTGTGCTATGAATGACCATTGTGCTAGGAATTACATTTTTACTAATTTTAATAAACTCATTAGATTGTAAGGCCTAAAATTTTCTGGCCAATATTACTCATTTGCAGTTTTGTTTCCAAACCTACTCTGAAATTCTTAAGCTTTTTAAAAAAAAATATTTAGATTTATTGTTTTTATTGGATGAGGTGGGTGGAGATACAATTATTTTTATCAAGAGTTAAGTTTTATTCTTCACTGTACCATCATTACACTTAGCAGCTAAATCATGACCTCCCTTTACCCTCACTTGCCTCAACTACATCCATGTCTTTTACTGTCTTCCCGAGTGCAGACAGAGCAGCCTGTGACGACGGGACGGGACCGATGCCCATGATCTTAGGATCGCAACCTTTCATGAGTTCAGTGGATCAAGTCACCACCGGTGGAAAGAAGAAGGAGACAACATTCGAATTAGAGATAAAGTCCTCCAGCTTCCTCAACATCATGAGAGCGCCATCAACAAACATGAACACACATCAGTGACCTAAAAGCCACTTTACTGTAACAAAAGCCATCCACGTGTCATGAAAGCCACTTTGCAATAATTAAAGAAAAGGCCCTTCACCATATCGACAGTGTTATGAAACCCACACAAAATAGTGTAGACAATTAAGCCAGCACACAGCAAGAATGGGTTGAAAATGAGCAACTGTATGAGTTAATAATTGTTACACAGTACCTAGCATAGTCGATTTACTGCACAATAACACCAAAAACAAAGAAAACGAGGAATACTTAATTGGAAATATCCCCGGCTATTGACAAGAAAATACTCAATATCATTTTAACATGAATAACAATAATAAATTTTTTAGTCCAATATAAACAAAAATATCTTGCTTTATATTTACGTCAAATTAACTGTTACTGTTGGTTGACATATTTTTGTGTTCAGGCTTGTTTCTATAAATGTGTTTTACTTCACACTGAGGCTACCAGCACATCACAATAAACATCTTTACACTGTCCTTTTTAACTATGATTTACACGAAAACAGATTTACCCTCATACGAAGAGCCTTTACAAAGACAATGTGTATTATAAATCCTTTTATAACAATCCCTCTGACAAAAGATAAAGTGACATTAATATGCAGCAACAATTTCTTTTATCATTTACCAAATCAGTCAGCCTAAACACTTTATTTCAAAGACACTAAAGTTTTTCTTACCGGCTATTCCATAGGCAGCCAACCTGGCCAGTGGTGTTAAATTAAACTTTTTGACAGCAGCTTCACTGGCGAGGACCAGAGCACTGGCTCCATCTACGATACCCTGCAACAAGGATAAAACACAAATATTGAATTACATTTATAAGAGAGGATTCATAAATGTGATTAAAATGAAGCTATCTGATCTGTCTGACTCATGCAGGAGAAGGATTAGTCTCAAAAGAAAATATTTTAAAAAATAATGTATAGCTAAGGCTCAGGTAAGACTAAGAACAGGACCTTTCTGTAGCACCTGCCTATCTGTTTCATATGAGGAATTTTCCCCAAACATTAAAAACCCTTTCACTATAAATGCACACAATATGTGTACCACTTATTCAAGAATCTTTCAGATTATAGAAGCAACATTATCATTCCTTTCCCAAAACAGAGAAGAGGCAATTATTTCAACTGCTTATACAAGGTAAAAGAGCTTGGCTTAATAAAAGTGTAGAAAAAACTGAGAAGAATATAAGGAGGTATGAAGCTAGAGAGAGTTGTGCCAAAGTCTTCAAACCAACACAGCAACTTCATTGATAGTCCTTAAAGAGAGAAATCAATAGGTCAACCTCTATAAGCCATACAGGACTTCACTAAAGTTATAAAGTTTTGTGAGTTTGTGTGTCACAAGATAATCAATCTCCTGAAGTCATGTATTTTTGCTTCATTTGTCCTTTATGTTTCAAGACGTTACATAACTTGATCCACTATGTCGTTACTTTCTCAATACACCAGATCAATGAACAAGCAGACAGTGACATTTAGGAATAAAATAAAATAAAATTATGAAAAATAAAAAATAGAACTGACAAAAATAAAGCTGGTAATCAAATTTCAGCGCATTGACATTTTGTTATTGAACAAGCAAAATTATTCTCCACAAGTAAAGGCAACAAGGAACCATACTTTGTAAGTTATCACTAATTTTTATGAGTTTAAAAAAAAATCAAAGTACACAAAAATTAAAAGAAAAAAATTTTGCAGCGATTTCAAACTGAAATAAAATCACATTCCTTATATTTATATTCAGTAATTTAAATATTTTTATACATTTTTATATTCAATATTAAATATGGTATCAAAATGAAATGTAAATCCACTCACTGAAGCATTGCCAGCATTTACGACACCATTTTTCTTAAAGACAGGTGGCAACTTGGCCATGGCCTCAGGTGTTGCTGGCCTCGGGTGCTCGTCAACGTCAAACACTTCATCTCCTAGTAAGGGCAAACATGAAAAACACAAGTAAACAAAGTTGTTCTCTAATCTCAGTTTGCCATTTAACTACCACTTACACAGGGAAATATTTGAATGGTATTTGACATTAGTCTTGTTATAAATAATTTGACATTGTCCTCTGTAGCAAAAAAGCTTGAGTGGTTACCTTTCTTTCCTTTGAGTGTGATGGGCACTATTTCATCTTTGAATACACCACTCTCATTTGCTGAAAAATAGATACGTTCATTATACAACACTATAAGCAAGGGTCTGTAGATGAGTTTAATATACCCTAATGGGGTAGACAGGAAAATTATTGGTTCAAATGCTCAAAAGCCATAAGCAAAATATTTTTTAAAAGCTGTTAATTGTAAAAAAAAAGTATTCTGTCAAGAAAGCATCTGGTCAGAGTGATTTAACTCTTAATGTGTTAATGCGCAATAGTCCATGCTTTGACGCTATTACCAAAGCGCTGTAAAGCTGGCCTCAATATAACTCTCTTTAGAAATGAAATTACAGAAAAAAACAACTCTTCAGTGCCTGAAAGTGCAATGGCGGCCGTTTCCATGGTTAGTGTTATCGCTCGATTCGCGAAGTTTTTTTTTTTTTGAAGATGTGATTTTGCTATACTTTATTACAAAAAATATGGTACTAAACTACAGGTAAAAATAGTTTTAAACTCAAGACAGTCCTTTGGATACATAAAATAGCCATTCTTATCCTAAAAGATGAAGTCAGTATGACAATAATAATATAAATGGATTTTAGAGACAATTTTTAAAATTTCATAACGAGTTGATCGCAATTCAGAAAATTCTTATGGGTCTGAAGCGGAAGTTTTGCGAAAACCTTATGGCACATTAAGAGTTAAAAAAACATGCATGTTGTTAGAAGTGGGTAAAAGCCTTTAGACTGAAAGCATATGATGAATGCATGTGAAACTTTTTAGATTAAAATTTTTGTTAAAAAAAGCATATTAATTTGTTATTTTTACAATAAATTAAGAAAGGCATGTTGCGCATGAGATATTGGGATAAGAAACTGAATGTTAGGAGGTCAATTAAATTTATTGGGTGCCATGAGCAGTCTTTCATGGCGTCACATGCTAATACATTGTTTGTTCAAAAAGCCAAAACATGTAATTAGTCAATATAAATTTCAACAAAGGCCACAACATTGAAATGTCTTGTCCACACACACACACAAAAATGATAAAAACAAGAATAAGATTACAAACCTTTCTTCCACCTGGCTTGGGACTGCACAGCATACTTGTCACACTCTTCTCTGGAGATGTTGTATTTCTCTGCCAGGTTCTCTGCTGTCATTCCCATGGGCAGTTTGACGTAAGTGTCGGTCAATCCCTCCCATAGCATATCTTGCAGCTGAATAGTACATGAAATAGATTTTCTCATGTGAATGTTACATTGGTGTAAGAGCTTCACAATATAATTACTTAATTTTATAAAGCTAACAATTCTTCAACTCTCTACGCATACTATTATATCAAATATTTGAAATGGAATGGACAAAAGAAAAAATTCAATAACAAATCAATATTTCATAAACGCAATGTACCATGTGAATACAGTGTGCTGGTCTTCGTAGAGGTTTCTGTTATCTAAATCATGAGTTCATTTCAAGTTTTATAGATTGGGCTAGAAATTTGATGTCAATGTTTGATAATAACTAATACAGTATCTACTTACAGTTAAAAAAACAACAAACAAATAAAAAGAAAACTTGTTTTTTAACCTCAAGAGATAGAGAATGTGGCATGGTATCCCTCCTGCTAGGAATTTCTATTCAATTTGATTTGACCAATTAAATTTTAAAAATAAATTCAAACATTAAATTCTAGAAATTCACCCTCAAAAGTACTCAAAGACAAATAACAGATTTTGCGAGAAATGATGTCTTTTATAGAGTGGGAAAGTTGGAGTTGGCAAATTTAATTATCAGATTTTGAAAATAGCAATAGACTCCTAAAATACAAACGGAAAAAGTCTATGACAAGATTGTCACCGTCTTTTCATGGTAATGGTTCTTCCTACCTTAAGTTCTTCCCCCAATCTTGTCCCAAATCGAATGTTCCTGACGGCATAGGGAACCTGACTCATGTTCTCAGTTCCTCCAGCGACAACAATCTGACTGTCGCCTACCAGTATGTCCTAAAACATAAACAGTGAACCAGATGAAAGCAATTCAAAGAGGAAAAAGAGGAAAGAGACAAAATCTGTATAAGGATAATAGAATTAGTTTACTACTCAGTTGGATATTTTATTGTAACTTTTAAATTTCAAATGATTTTTATTGTTTTGACAAAAATCAGATTTGAAAAATTGGATACAAATAATTAATAAATTGTCTTGAATGAAAATCCGCAAACCCTATAAAATAATAATAATAATAACCCCCTTTTCAGACCATGATGGCTTATGGGGCAAGTGAAGTAGCGTTCCCAAGTTTCATTAATCACTAAAGAGCAGGGATTGTGTGGTTAGCACAATGCCCAGGAGGCTTTGCCAGTGCCGCGGCTTGAAAAATGCACTTTAATTTTTAAGTTATAAAAAATATATATCTAGAGATACAATGATGTCCATGTATAAATATGGGTGGCAATTTTTAACATTGATTCAGTACCTTTGGGTAATGTTTAGAATTATTACTGAAAAGTCAATATAAAGAGAGCCTATTGCAGGTTAATTTAATGTAAAAAACTGAAGCATCTCATGTAATCTTCTCTTACATGAGCTCCTGAAACAATGGCCTGGAAACCAGAGCCACACAGTCTGTTTACAGCAAGACACGGCACAGGCTCCGGGATGCCACTTTTAAGGCTAATATGTCGTGGTCCATAGATGCCATCAATTGCAGACTGAAAGTGAAAGAATTAACTCATGTTTATAAAGCAATCTTTATCACCGGAAAACTTACACAAGAAGTAAATTTTTATATTTATATTTTGGTTATCTGAAAATGCAAATGAATCTTACTTGGATGATTGTAAATTTAATCTGATTTATTTAAAAAGAAAAAAAATTATTGAAATACCAGGGACTGTAAATCAAATAATTTATGAGTAAAAAAATATGAACATGAAATTTAGCAACAAAAAATCATTAAATAACTAAATTAAATAAACATATGTATAAATATATTTGAGGAAAAAATAATATATTCAATGATCAAAATGTGTTGTTTTGTATTAATATCGTTGTAACTGATAAATTAATTGAAATACAGATCCTAAGGTCATATTCAAAATGAGGAGGTAATTAACCCAAAAAGAAATTACCGAAATAACATTGCCAAAAACTACAGAGTCTACATCTTTTGGGTCAACTTTTCCCTCCTGAAGAGCCGCCTTTGTAGCAACCACACCCAGATCAGTGGCGGAAAAATTTTTAAGCTTTCCGCCAAAGGTACCAAACGCTGTTCGTTTGGCTGCAACTATATAGACACCAGTTACAACTGTGAATACAAAACATATTGGATTCAACAAATAATTTGACAATAAAAACAAAATTCATTTTCAAAATTGGTTAAATTTCTCATTTTTTACTGGATAAAGGTGTGAACCTTTTTTAAAGATACTCTTCTGAACAGAGGATTATTGCAAGCTTTATACTATGTTCTTATAAGAACGCAAGGACCATGCTGGTCTGATGGCAAGTGACACAGCATTCACATGCCGCCGCCACATATGTGACGGATTGTGTAGTGTGGAACCCAGCTGGCTTGGTTTCCAAACTAGTATCAGCTATCCATTTGGAGCTGGGTGGACTCGGGTCTCGACACACCCTTGCCCTCACACTCACAGATACTCGATTCCTTTACCTTCTGTACATCAGCCAAGAGTGCATGCCTCTCACTCAAAGTACCTACTCTCACCACACAGCCCCTCTCATGGCTTTTTAATTTTTAATAGTTATTAATAGCTAGGGTTTCCTAAAGTTACTTAATTACTGTGTCTGTGACTGTGTAGAAACATGATAAAGAGTAAATTTGACCATCATTAATTAATTAGGGTAATTAAGCCTTCATAAAAACTGAATGGTGTATACCCTGCATGTAATTTATAACGTTAGAGTATAATTTGCTTTATTTCTAAATGAATCTGCATTAAATTACACTGTAATTGACTCAATGTTATTCAATGTAAAAAGTAAATGTAGTACTATGTAGTATGTAGTGTAGCAGTAGCAGCAGTGCCAGACCAAACGAAAACTCTTTTACTTTTAAACAGACTTACTTACTCACTAAAATGTATTAACTTATTTTACTTATCATAAGTCGGTAATTTCTTATTTTAGCGCAAATTATTTTTCTAGTAGTTTGAAATTTAAAAAATCAACTTAACTTACTATGAAATATATCTAAACATAAAAATATTATATTTTTGTTCAAATTAAACTACTGTTTAATAATTAATAATTAATACGAAATTCAAAAATTGTATATTCCATGCATCTTCTGTGATTTACGGCGCCATTGTTATATGAACAAACAACGATTTCTGCTAGTTTTTAAGATAAAAACCCCTTTCAAGTCATCAAAACATATTTAAAACATATATTTTATCATTAAATACTTCTTTTATTACTTAATGAATGTGTTTATATTATTAAAAGTAAGAGGGTTTATTTTTTTGCTATACAAAAATAATTTGCGCTAAAATAAGAAATTACCCATAAGTCTTAAGCCTAAGCACATACATCATACATTATTACAAAATTAAAAACTCACCTTTAGACACAACCATTCTTGCTTAATATTAATAAATAATTCACACACCAAGATCGACTGTGCCTATACAGTGTAATCGTGTAAAAATGTACTCGATAAAATACAAAGCAAATAAAAAAGTGTACTCTGAACCAAAGTCCAATGGTTCAAGTACAAAGTTCACTTAAAAGTAAATATTGAAAAAAAAAAGTAAAAGTCACATGACATGCAAAACATAAAATAATTACCTCCCCTACGAGCCTTTAAGAAAAATTATTTAAAAAATGAACGTTTTCTGAAAAGGAATAATTTTTTAAGAAATGTTTTTAGAATCGAAATCACCTGAAAATGGAAACAACAGTTAATGCTGAAATTCACATGAGTTTAATAATATTCTGTATAGAAGGAACAGACTTATAATAAGCTTAACTGGCTTGAGACTTAACAAATTTTAATTACTTCATAATTCATATCTGTTGCTTTGCCGTGACTTTCCCGAAACATCAATTCATTCTGTCAAATCAGCTCAAACTAGTCAAATCGTCATTACCTAGGCCTATACCTAACTAAACTTACCAAGCTGTGAAGCAGTGCAACGAAAGCTCTAATTTTAGCTCTCGTTTTTGTTCTCTCTCATCTTGATATTCGTGCATTTTTATTCCTTCATGTTCACCAAAACAATAACTAGAAAATTTTTAAAATTCGAAATTTAGCTTCTAGGCTTGCGCTTGAGGGCAAAAAAGAAAAGCTCGATTACATTACATCACTCCGCCATTGCATTCACTTCATTTGTTGTACATGCACGCATTGATTAAAAACTATCCATTCTCTGTCACAACTTTTTTTCTTACTCACGCCCTTCACATTTTACTGACATTTTCCGTTTACTCACCCACTCAACTCGTCAGCTACGCTCTTCTGCGGACACGGAAACAATGTAATTCTTTACTATTTCTACTACACATCCGTAGTATTCTTACTACTAAGGCCTTCAATACTGCAACTAAACACATCTCTTGAAAGTGTCATTTCAAAATAATTAGACAACAATCAAACATGTCTGTCACAAACTGTCACACTTTCTGGCGCCCCTCCCACCCTCTTGAGCGTGGTGTACTTGATGGACGGCCCCAAAGAGGCACGGGGTATTTTCTAAATAATCACACACATCATCATTTTATTAATGCATTAAAAAAATTGTTATGTTCAGTTAAATTTGACTTAAGATCCAACTGTAATTTTATAAAAATTATTACATCACAATAAAATACATATATGAGTGTGTGTAAAAGAGTAAATATACTATCAAAATAATTTTAAAGAGCAATATAATTATTAAATAAATCTTTTTGAAAATTTGATAAGGTAGGCAATCTGATGTTTAAAAAAGGTATAAAATGAAGTGGGGGTTATTACCCTTGAAATTACTTATAGCCGAGGTTATAGATTAGTGCTATTTCAAATTTAATTGCTTTTTGTTACATCAATTCTCATAGCCAGATGAAACAGACAGCATGCTTTAAAGATTATTTTAAGAAAGTTATTCTTTCAGTTGCGAACTCATCAATCCTTTTGCTTGTGCTATTACTCTACCCTTTGATATTGTAGCAACAAACACCATTAGGCCTACGTTGTCACTGATCAGTGGACGACGCTAAGGCAATGAAAGGCTACAGCGTGAGGCAAATTCTTCAGTTGTCAAACACAGATTATGAACATTTATAAAATGGAAATAAAATTATTCACATTTGAAAAAAAGATATTTTGATTTAATAATTGTTTGGCCCGGGCTGGAGATGGTATGCTATACCTTTAAAAAAAATCAACAACTTTTTTATTGTTTCTAAAAGGTTCCCACATTATAAAAGATCTTTGGTAAACACGGCTCAGCCAAATGCTAGCAAAATAAATTGTTTCATCAGCAAACACAACTAACTCATATAATTAACGCACTTAAAAGTGCAGTCAGACCTCTCTAAGTCGAACTCAAAGGGATCCGAAAAAAAATCGACTTAGAGAGTTTTAAAGTTAAGGAAATAGCGTCAAAGGCGCAGATTAATCAAGTACAATGTCAATATTAAAAGGGGGTGGGGGCCGCATCCATACTGGCTGGAAGGCTTGACAAGAAAGAGTGGTGCTGTCTGATGTTTCATATGAAAGGAAGCCAACTTGTTTTGACATAAGCCCGTGAGAGCAAATACCTTCCACCCACCCCCCACTTTACTCCATCCACAGTGAGATGGGGAAAGTAAGTTTTTTTCTTTTAAAAAAGAGTCACAGCATGAAGCAAATGGAAGCGAATTAGTTACCACTTCTTTTTTTCTTGTCTTGGTCATTTTTGGTACTTGCAAGAGTCGCTTAATCCCTTGTGGAATCCACTAAGATAAGAATTGGCGTCCATTTACGTGGCTCTACGGAACACATGTTCTGAAATGTCAACAAAGAATAATAACCCAAACGCCTTGGAAAATTCGACAAAGGGAGGTCGGAAGCCAAAAATCTTAGAGTTAAGGAGATCTAAAATACATTAGTCTTATGGCATTGGGCCAGGATCTAACAATTAATTCGATATAGGGAGTCTCTCACTTGGGGGAGCAATCATCTCCTACCAAGAGCGTCCTCGGGTGGCGAATAGAGGATCCAGCTTTAGATGTAGAGGTTAGCTATGAATATTGAATAAGCAGCCGCGGAACAACCGTTTGCTGTTTTTGAGGATAAGGTTGGGTTCTCCCTTGGTAAGGATACTCTTTTAAAAATGCCTCATAAATCCAAGGAAACGACTACGTAAGTGAACATAGAGCGCTTAAACTGTAAACCCGGACAGACGTGGCCGTTAGCTAGAGATAGCAATCGTCTAGGAGACAGAACCCCGAATGATTTTGCGCAGGGCCAACAACCCAGCCATGTAGAAAGAAGATTGTTACTGAAACCGAAAGCAGAGCAAACACGTGTAACACAGTCAGAGGCGAGAGTAGAGCTCCACAAAGGAGACTAATGAAGCCTTGTGAGGAGAGTCAACAGAATTTCACAAGGCTGACCCCCCCCCCCCTCCAATCCTACTCAAACCGATGAAGAAGAAAAATTACCTCATCCTCAAGGCACCTATCAACTTGGGAACATGGAATGTCAAAACACTACAAGAACCAGGCAGATGCGCTTAAGTCGCCAAAGAGATGGTAAAGTACAAACTACAAATTCTGGGACTAAGTGTAGTACGGTGGAACACATTTAGAGAAACTAGACTTCAATCAGGTGAAATCCTGCTCTTCTATGGGGAAAAAATATGGAAGACACTCATGAAAATGGAGTAGCACTATGCTATTGAACAAAGACGTATTTAGGAGCCACCTTGAATGGGGCCAATTTCAGACAGAATAATCAGAGCCCAATTCCTGTCCAGGTTAAAAATGTGCCATGCTCCAACCAACCTTGCACCCGAGGAAAACAAAGTTACATTCTATGAACAACTTCAACGTCTAATGGATAAAATACCGAAAAGAGACATACTGGTCGTCATGGGCGATATGAATGCTAAAGTTGGCAACGACAACATAGAGAGAGAGAAGGTAATGGGCACACATTGACTGGGCAACATGAATGAAAACGGAGAGATGTTTGCAAACTTCTGTACATTTAATGAGCTGGTGATTGGAGGCACCATCTTCCCACACACAAATTGCCAAAGTAACTTGGGTCTTACCAGACAACAAACAGAGAATCAAATAGACCACATGACTATATGCCCCACCTGGAGGAGCACATTACAGGATATACGAACAAAAAGAGGAGCAGACATTGGATCAGACCAGCTTCTAGGTGTGACGAGGAGTAGATATTGGGTCAGACCACCATCTGGTTGTGACGAGGAGTAGATATTGGGTCAGACCACCACCTGATTGGGACGTTGGGCAGACAGTGGGTCAGACCACCACCTGGTTGTGACGAGGAGTAGATATTGGGTCAGACCACCACCTGGTTGTGACGAGGGGCAGACAGTGGGTCAGACCACCACCTGGTTGTGACGAGGGGCAGACAGTGGGTCAGACCACCACCTGGTTGTGACGAGGGGCAGACAGTGGGTCCGACCACCACCTGGTTGTGACGAGGGGCAGACAGTGGGTCAGACCACCACCTGGTTGTGACGAGGGGCAGACAGTGGGTCAGACCACCACCTGGTTGTGACGTTGGGGAGACAATGGGTCAGACCACCACCTGGTTGTGACGTTGGGGAGACAGTGGATCAGACCACCACCTGGTTGTGACGTTGGGCAGACAGTGGATCAGACCACCACCTGGTTGTGACGTTGGGGAGACAGTGGATCAGACCACCACCTGGTTGTGACGTTGGGGAGACAGTGGATCAGACCACCACCTGGTTGTGGCCAAGCTAAACATAAAGCTATCCAACCAAAGACCAAAACAGAAAGGCGAAATAGATCTGACCTAGGCAAGCTCTGAAACCCACAGGAAAGGAACAGACTACAGCTAACCAAAAAAAAAAAACAACAACAAAAATTCGATTCGCTGTAATACAACTAGATGATGAAAATGAAGGAAACATAGACAATACCTAGGATAACTTCAAAGAAATTATTATTGGATCTTGCAATAAAATACTATAACCCGTCCCGGGGAAAAAAAGAAAAAAGCAACAACACAACACTGGATCAGCGATGGGACATGACACAAAAAATTGAAAATATGAAACATGAAAAAAAAGAGTACCATACAATTTAAAAGGAGATCACAAAAATGCTTAGAAATGACAAACGAACATTTTATAATAAATTAGCTGAAAAAACAATGCACCAGGAAAAGAACATCTAAAACATTTATACAAAATTACTAAATTCTTGATTGGCAAGAAATCTAAGCAATGTACCCGACCGAGATAAACAAGGTAAAGTCCTTTCTTTCATAGTTGACCAGCTTAGGAGATTGAAATAATATTTCCAGGAAGTGCTAAACAGACCGACCTTTCTGAACCCACCCGATCTGACCACATGAGAAACATTGAACATAAATATGGAAGAGATATCCAAAGAAGAAATATGTACGGCCACCAATCAAATGAAGACAGGGAAAGCAGCATGTGTAGATAGCATACCACCAGAGGCCCTAAAAGGAGGAGCTGAAGTCATTAACCAACTCCACAGTATCTTCAACAAAATTTGGTCAAATGAAACCTCTTGGAGGATGGAAGAAGGGCTTACTGATTTAATTTCTAAAGAATGTGGATCTGTCACAATGTGAGAACTGGCAAGGAATTTCCCTACTACCAGTACCAAGCAAGGTCTTTAGCAGAACAATACTCAACAGAATAAAAGATGACTGCGATGCAGAGCCGTCTTCACACCTTTTTGGACCCCGGACAAAGAAATAGTGTTGGGCCCCTGAGCAAAGAAAGAGTTTGTCCCCCCCCCCGGTAGTACTAAAAAATAAATATACATAATATATATAAACAAGGCTAGGATACAACGCTATAAAAATTATCATTTTATTATTATTATTATTATTTTTATTATTATTATTTTTATTATTATTATTATTGTTATTATTAAAACAACAGATCATGGAAAGAAAGTGGAGATGGATTGGGCACATTCTCAGGAAAGATAACAGCAGAGCTATAGGCAGGCCTTAGATTGGAACCCCAGGGCAAACGACAACTAGGAAGACCCAAGGGTTATCTTATCTTATATGTTACAGACGCTCCTTCTATACTGAAGATTATTGCGTCCTAAGTTTATCTATGGTTTGGGCTTAGTCCTGCATTCTTATTAGAGTTTTAAAAGATGATAAAGTATTGACTTCCTGGTTTCTTTAGGTACCCATTCCACGGCCAAAGAAAACTTGTAAGTGTTGGTTCTTGCATGCGGAATCAGACAGGTGTTTTTAATCCTTATGTATATTAGAGGGTTGTACTAAGTTATCTTTGTGTTGTATTTCTAAATTAGAATTAATTGCATTATGTATAATTACTAATTTACTCTTGGTTTCTTCAATCCTCTAGTGTTTCAAGGTTTAATGATTTAACAAATGGTGTTACTATTGTCAGTTTTAATATTCTCCAGGAATGAATCTGGTAGCTCTTTTTTGAATTTGTTCCAGTTCATCAATGATTTCTTTGGTGGATGGAAGATACATATTCTAGTATAGGTCTCACCAAGGTGAGATAGCATTTTAGTTTTATATCTTTATTACATTTGTAAAAGTTTCATTTTTATAAAACCTAAGGTTTTGTTTAATTTTTTAATCACTTCATTGACATTGGGATTCCATGATAGTTTATCATTTCTTATTACTGCTAAGTATTTTGCATCTTGAGTTTGGGCTAGTTATTTTCCATGAATGAAATATTTTGAATTTATTTGTTTCTTTTTATTTGTTACTCTTAGCAGTTAACACTTTTCTGGGTGGAAAGACATACTCCAATTAGTTTCCCATTTTATTAATTCATCTAAGTCATTTTGTAAAATTTTGCTATCTTTTTCTGACTTAATTGTTCTATAGATTATACAATCATCAGCAAATAACCTAACTTTTGTTCCTGTTGAAATATTGTTGGGTAAATCATTTAGATAAATTAGAAATAGTAATGGACCTAGCACATTTCCTTGTGGAACTCCTGAGTTAACCTTTATTGGTGCAGATTTAGATCCATTAATTATTATAGTTAGCTCCCTATCCAATAGGAATTCTTGGATCCAGTGGGAACAATGTTGACCTCAGACGGAAGATGCACAATGGAGAAAAAAAGCAGAAAAGCACGAGTTAATATAAAGGATTTAAAAAATACTCTCTCGTAGGTACAAAACTAAGTACACGTGTCCTGTAGGCACTTTTCGCGTGTAATGTCAATACAGTGGCGTCACTAGGGTGGGTGTCACCCAGTGTGGTAACCCATGGTCCCATCGTGTCACCCCTTCAAGACTTACCCTATAGACCATCTCCAAGTCTGCCAGCGCCAAATAACAGGAACACACAGAATTTTGTCACCTGGTGCGGTCCATCCACCCGCAACCCCATAGTGACGCCGCTGTATCCCAGGCACTACGTGTCTTTGTATTTTTCGTTTTTTCTTGTGTCGTTTGACCGTCACGTTTCTAACATTTGTCCAGACTGGGAACTAAACAGCGGTGCAAAACTCTCTAACCCTATCTAGCATTACTGTAATACTTACATCTCACCCTATCTAGTATTACTGTAATAGCTACATCTAACCCTATCTAGCATTACTGTAATAGTTACATCTAACTCTATCTAGCATTACTGTAATAGTTACATCTAACCCTATCTAGCATTACTGTAATAGTTACATCTAACCCTATCTGGCATTACTGTAATAGTTACATCTAACCCTTTGAGGATAAGGTTGGGTTCTCCCTTGGTAAGGATACTCTTTTAAAAATGCCTCATAAATCCAAGGAAAAGACTACGTAAGTGAACATAAAGAGCTCAAACTGTAAACCCGGACNTAATACTTACATCTCACCCTATCTAGTATTACTGTAATAGCTACATCTAACCCTATCTAGCATTACTGTAATAGTTACATCTAACCCTATCTAGTATTACTGTAATAGTTACATCTAACCCTCTCTAGCATTACTGTAATAGTTACATCTAACCCTATCTGGCATTACTGTAATAGTTACATCTAACCCTATCTAGCATTACTGTAATAGTTACATCTAACCCTATCTAGCATTACTGTAATAGTTACATCTAACCCTATCTGGCATTACTGTAATAGTTACATCTAACCCTATCTAGCATGTAATAGCTACATCTAACCATATCTAGCATTACTGTAGCAGTTACATGTGGTTTTACATAAAAATAGTTCTTCTTTTTTTTCCCTCTGTATGTTAAGGGCCCACTATCAATGCTTATATCATTCTTTCTATTTGTATGTTTAGGGGCTTGCTAGTGTTTATGGCACAATAACTCGCAGCAAAGCATTTTTGCGGATGAACACATCTTTAAGATCTCGATGCCTAGCTGCTATTGAATGTGTCAATCAAAACATGGGATTATATTATTGTGAGTTGTTTTACTGATGCAAGTTTCAGGGGCTGATTAAGACTGCATGGGGCTCGTGGCTGCAATCAAACGGCGGCCAGCGTCCCTTTATATAAAACTAGCAATTTACCCGCGCTTTGCTGCGGAAATTAGGATTTCAGTTAGCGTTGAGAACCCGAGAAACACCAATTCAAAACACCTATTGATTTTAATCTGAATCAAGATGGATATACTAAATATATTAACTTCAACCGCTCAGGCTCCTACGTACACAAGAACTTGGAGATTTAAAGATGCGTCCTTTTTATATAACTCATATTGGGGAAAAAACTATATTTCGGCAATTATACCCCTAGTGAGAGGTGATTTAATATTTTTTGCCTCTTAAGGGGAGGGGGTACTCAACAACTTCCAAAAATGTTAAGTTTCTACCTACACGGAAACTTGGAGAATTAGTGTTGATTCAGTTTTATATAGCCCATTTTAGGTGGAAAAAAAGTTTTGGGCCCCCGGTGACACATGAGAGGAAATTTTTAAAATTTATATAATTATTTTTCCTTGTCAACGTGCAGGGGTATAATAAGATTTTCAATTTTTATAAATCTCACATAAGAAAAAAAACTTTTTGGGGCCCCGGCCCCCATAAGTGTGTATTTCAAAATTCTTTTACACCGACTTTCGTCGTGAGAAGGCAATTAACAATTTCACAAAATTTCATGCTCCTACCAACATTGAAAATTGGATAATTAGTAATGAGCCTGTTTATAATATAAGAAAAACTATATTTGGTCCCCCATTAGTGGGAATTTTAACATTCTTTTTTGCCAATTTTTGTCAGGAGATTGCACTCAACAAATTCCGAAAGTTTCATGTTTATACCTACGCGGGAAATTGACAAATTAGTGATTTTCAGTTTCTACATATTTTCTACAAATATATTTGGAAAAAACTACATTTGNGCCCCGGCCCCCATGAGTGTGTATTTAAAAATTCTTTTACACCGAATTTCGTCTTGAGAGGGTACTTTAACATATTCCCAAAGTTTCATGCTCCTACCTACACGGGAAATCGGAGAATTAGTGATGAGTTGGTTTTTAATATAAGAAAAACTATATTTGGGCCCCTGGTCTCCCATGAGAGGGAAATTTAACATTCTTTTTTGTCAATTTTTGTTGGGAGCGTGTACTCAAAAATTTTCCAAAGTTTCATGTTTCTACATATACGGGAAATAGGAGAATTAGTGAATTTCAATTTTTACATAGCTCATATAAGGAGAAAAAAAACGTTTTTGGGGCCCCGGCCCCCATGAGTGGGAAATTAACTCTTTTTTTCCAACTATATATGGGAGCATGTACTTAACAAATTTCCAACGTTTCATGCTTCTACCTACACGGGAAATAGGAAAATTGGTGATTTTCAATTTTTATAGAGCCCAAATAAGGAAAAAAATGTTTTTAGGCCCCCGGCCCCACCAAAGCGAGATTTTTAAAATTCTTTTTCGCCAATTTTCATAGTAAGAAGGTACCCAACAACTTCCCAAAGTTTTATGCTTCTACCTACACGGGAATTTAAAGAGTTAGTGATGAGTCGGTTTTTAATATAAGAAAAAGTATATTTGGGCCCCTGGTCCCCCATGAGAGGGAATTTTAACATTTTTTGTGCCAATTTTTGTCGGGAGCGTGTACTCAAAATATTTCCAAAGTTTCATGCTTCTACCCATGCTTGAAATAGGAGAAGTAGTGATTTTCAATTTTTATATAGCTGATATCAGGAAAAAAAACCATTTTGGGGCCCCGGCCCCCATGAATGGGAAATTTTACTCTTTTTTTCCTATTATAATTGGGAGCAAGTCTTTACTAAATTTCTAAAGTTTCACGATTCTACCTACATGGGAAATAGGAAAATTGGTGATTTTCAATTTTTATAAAGCCCATATAAGGAAACAATCTTTTTGGGCCCCCGGCCCCACTTGAGAGATATTTTTAAAAAACGTTTTTGCCAAACTTTGTCCACAGTGGGTACTCAGCAACTTCCCAAAGTTTCATGCTTCTACCTACACGGGAAGTCGGAGATTTAGTGATGTAAGCAAAAAAGTTTTTGGCCCCCCGGCCCCACATGAGTTAGATTTTCAAAATTCTTTTTCGCCAATTTTCGTAGTCAGAGGGTATCCAACAACTTCCCAAAGTTTCATGATTCTACCTACACGGGAATACCTACTCGGGAAATAGGAAAATTGGTGAATTTCAGTTTTTATAGAGCACATATAAGGGAAAAGCTTTTTGGGCCCCCGGCCCCACAAAAGCGAGATTTTTAAAAAACTTTATCGCCAATTTTCGTCATTAGTGGTTACCCAACAACTTCCCAAAGTTTCATGCTTCTACCTTCATGGGAAATTGGAGAATTAGTGATGAAGGAAAAAACTGTTTTTGGGCCCCCGGCCCCACATGAGCGAGATTTTACAAGTTCTTCATCGCCAATCTTCGTCATTAGTGGTTACCCAGCTACTTCCCAAAGTTTTATGCTTTTAGCTACACGGGAAATAGGAAAATTGGTGATTTTCAATTTTTATAAAGCCCATATAAGGAAACAATCTTTTTGGGCCCCCGGCCCCACTTGAGAGATATTTTTAAAAAACTTTTTTGCCAAACTTTGTCCACAGTGGGTACTCAGCAACTTCCCAAAGTTTTATGCTTCTACCTACACGGGAAGTCGGAGATTTAGTGATGTAAGCAAAAAAAGTTTTTGGGCCCCCGGCCCCACATGAGTTAGATTTTCAAAATTCTTTTTCGCCAATTTTCGTAGTCAGAGGGTATCCAACAACTTCCCAAAGTTTCATGATTCTACCTACACGGTAGTTGGAGAATTAGTGATGAATCAGTGAGTCAGTCAGTCAGTGAGTGAGTGAGGGCTTTCCCTTTTATTAGTATAGATGATTGATAGCAGCTAATATAAGACTGTAAATAAATAGTTAATTGGTTCCTTGCTCATGCTTTGTCTGTACTATGGGAACGGCCTTCCAAGCTAAAAATATTATTCATGAAAAAAAGGAGCACGAAGAAATAACTGTTTGAAGTGTTTTTTGGTATACTAAAATGGAGTGTAAGAAGACATAAAAAAGAGAACTATTCCACCGCTAGGAATCGATCCGGACATCGCTTCCACCACAA
This sequence comes from Radix auricularia, assembly GCA_002072015.1. Lineage (NCBI taxonomy): Eukaryota > Metazoa > Mollusca > Gastropoda > Lymnaeidae > Radix > Radix auricularia. The sequence goes on along the minus strand of MUZC01004150.1, from coordinate 124,910 downwards.
GCCTTCACACTTCCATACGGCCAGCAGAGTTTTAATGCATATCGTAAATATAAAAAAATATAAACAATATCCTGTAATATTTTCTCTTATTGAGCGCATCAAATCAAGTTTTTCGATAATTAAGACTATCGGGTCTGAATTTATTTAATTTATGATATTTTCAAGAATTCATGCAAACATTTGTTTATTTTTATTATAAAATATAATAAGTTTAGGAGCCCCTAAATCATTGGGGCCCCTAAATGATCGGGGGCCCATGGCTTTAGCCCGTTCAGCCCACTCCCTTAATCCGCCATAGACTCGGGGGTGGTGGGTGTACACAAGAAGAGGTGGTCGTGGTGGTAGGATTATGGTGAGTTGGGTTTATTCGTAAACAGAAGTCAGCGGGGAGCTTTTAGAATGGGAGTCACGAAGGAGTTATTTTGGTAGGACTTCTTGATATTGTTTATACTGACGAGTAAACACAGAACTCAGCATGACGTTTTAAAAAAAATAATTTTGGATGTAAAGAGTGACCCACTGATTAAATATTTATTTCACAACTTGGAGTTGTGTTAATGATAATTGTGTTAATCTCACAATGTTAGATTGTGCGCGTGGAGGAAAGTAATATCACTAGATGACTCCTAAAGCCACAAATTCGATAGGCAGAAAGAGATCTTAACAGTCCTCACTCCGTGTCACATCGTCTGGAAAAAAAAAAACTTATTTCCAAGCCCATGTCTTTAAAAAGAACTTCCCCAAAGTCCCTTTTCCAGGTGCTTTGTGCGCATGTACACACAATGACTTCCTCTGGAGCCGTTAAAAAAAAGATCCCGAGGCACATCTGGTGCGAAGGTGCATCCACAACTTGATGTTCCGTAACTAAATGTTACCAGCAGATAGAAAAATAAAATGATAATTAATATAGAAAAAGTCACGAGCTTCAATTTTTTTTTTACGAGAAGAAGGCAATAACCATAGGTACGAATGGAAAGGAAAGACTAAATGTATGTGTAAATATACAGTGGCGTAGCTATGGGAAGGTGGACAAAATTCGAAAGTCTCCACTGGCCCCACTTGAGGGGGCCCCAAATAAGTGTCGAGCATTGTTTCTTTTTATATAAATATTACGCTACCGCTATGGATGTGGTTCCCCCAAAGAGGTTACGCCCCCGTGCCCCCAAATCCTTACAAATTCCTAGCTACGCCACTGTAAATATAACATGCGAGTTAATTGATTTGAATGAAAGTAATCACATGACATAACATGACGAAATGACTCAAATCGAAATAATTACTAGAAAATGGTAATAATATTGTTAAAAAAATTACAAACTTACTTTTTTCAATTATTATCTGAACTCTGTTACAAAGATCTTTGAAATTTTTTTTTTGCTCAGCAATGGCATTTTCTCCCATTACATATACCTAATATTCATACTGTTCCGATTGACAAAACTGCACGCAAAACACATACTTGTATTTTCAAACAATACTTTCGACGAATTGACATTTCTTAGACTAATAAACTAAGCTTATGTGTGTCAAAAATGTCTTTCCATTTCATCATATCTTATCTTAGATATACAGACGCTCCTTCTATGCAGAAGATAATTGCGTCCACAGACCATGAGCTATGATCTGTTGGCAAGTAATGCAGCGGTCACAGGCCACGGCTATAGGGGTTCCACGCATTACCCCAGCCGCCTAACTATTGTCTAGTTAGGTACCCATTCAGAGCTGGGTGACTCGGGGACTCCTCAGGCCCCGGGAACAAATCCTCGCCTTCGCGTTGATTCGAACTCGTGACAGTCGAGCGCGCTACCACTCGACTAAAATGTTTCAATTTCTTGTATTTAATGGTACAATGAATATTTAAAAAATCTAGTTATGAAATTTAATTTGCACATCTTCTTCAAATTAAGTTGGAAAAATACTTAAAGAACGGGACTTTGTTTTATGATTTATTTAATGCTCTATTCAGGTCGATGTCTTGTTTTTGTACAATTTTAACGTTGAAACAATAACAATACCAATAATTTTAAAAAATTTAAAAAGCCTTTACAAAATGCCTGTTTGGTTTTTGTAATCGGACTAGGGGGCATACTTAATATGCAGATTTTTTTTTCGCCTTTAAGTTTACACGCTAACAGTGGTTCCCAAACAATCGACACCTTGCGGTTGAGGATAATCCCACTGCCTTAAAACCAAGAACCACCGTTGAATTATTCTCATCAAGCTCATGACAATGTTTCCATACAACATACACTAATTATACATTCCAGTAGATAAAGAGATCCTCAGGCACGAAGAAGTTTCTTTATCTACACGTGTCTAACCACGCGGCTAAATTCAAATCTTATCTTTAAAATAATTGTGGCTGCGAGCCTGTTTTTTTCGTGTGGAGGAAAAAAACAGCAACAATTTAATCACAGAAACAATCATTGACCACCCACGTCACTGGGGTATTGTAACCTATTTAATAACTTGACTCAGCTCAACATTTCATTTCTGATTGTCGAAATCATTGGGTCTGGTAAGAAGATGTTTTTTGTTTGGTTTCCAAATCATGGCTTTCCGCGTGTCTAAAATTGTGAAAGTCCTTTCATGCTTTTTTGGGCATAGCTCTGCGAGTGTTGTAACTAACAGTAGTCCTAGTTTGAGGTTTTAAAGCTTATTTTGTAATTCAATTGTGTTTGTTTGTTAAAGGATTATCCTTTTTTTATATTGCACAGCGATCTCTGGAGCATCAGACGAAAGAAATGTTTATCCTTTACGCCATCTTCTTGGTCCCGGCCTTGACCTCCGCTCAAGAGCCAATCAACTTGAAGCCCTACAACCTGACTGCAACAGCCATGTTCTTGAATGTCGATAAAAATGTCGACGGCCACATTGACAGGAACGAACTTGACAGGAGTTTTGATGTAAGTGAAATGGTTGTTGGGATTCTCACGTGTTAACAAAAGGTGTGATGCTAGGGCCATTATCTACGGCTATTCAAGGCCGGGAAAATGCTAAATCGCCGTAGGTTGATCGTAATCTCCAGACAAAAGTGGTTTTTGTCGTAGATGCTTTGAAGGTGTGATGTGATGTAATCATCACCATCTTAAAATAAAGCATGGGCAGCTCTTGGCAGTTGCTTCGTGTTTCTAGTGGGCCTCAATCTTTGGGCGTGGCTCACATTTGTAGATGGCCTTAAACTTTACGGTGGCCTGAGTATTCTAGGCTGTCTCACGTTTGTAGACGTCCTTATTATTATAGATGGTCTAATCATATAGATGTTATAAACCTTCTGAGAGCAAAAATCTTCAGTGCTAATTTTCAAAACGTTTGATCTCAAAGTCTGATTTATTTTGATGAATTTCACAGCAGTACAAATAAATAGAAAAATGCAAACACAAGAGCGAAATCAATATGGGGACAATAACGTAAGTATTACAGCAAATGACCGGACCTCGACATATTTTTAAACTATAAGGGCACATTTAAAAATCAATGTCTACGAAAAAAAGATTGCATTGCGTGGCCTATTTTCATTCTTTAGCAAATGACTTTAGAGTTTAGAGAAATCATAATATTATGATTAATCATTAAAAAATATACTTTTAAATTGTAAGTCTCCGGTGACAACATGACGTTTGTCTGAAGGAAAGCAAAAGTTCCCAGAAGTGCTTGCAGTTCTAATTACAGAATTACAGTGTGGAAAGTAAAAATTTCTAAAAATATTATGATTTCACATTTAAAAATTCATGCGTGCGTGTGAAAATGTAGACATATCATCATATTAAAAGTTAGAATTAATGATTAATTATAATTAAATATTTTTTATTAAACGAATAATTGAAATTATTAGTTTAGACAAATGTCAAAGAAATCCATTAAAGCGCGTCCTTGCAAAAGTGTAACTTCTCTCCCTTGAAAACTCTTTTCGTTAAAAAGTCTTTAAAAAATAATTATATTGTTAATGATTTTCTCATTCTCTTATTTTGTATTTTCTCTAGGTAGTTTCTTTTAATTCCTTAACTCCATTTTAAAATACATTCTTTTTTTTTTTTGGCGTGTTTTCTTCTCGTCAGCAATACGATGTCAACCACAACGGCCGCATCAGCAGAGTTGAATACACCAGCTACGTTGATGCACAGCTGCCGTCACTCCACGCTCTCTCCCACGGCCTCTACGACATCTACGATTTGGACAACGATGACCAGCTTGACCACCACGACTTCGACAACTTCTACCAGCTGATGGACGGTGATGACGACGGACTGGTCAGCCACTTCGAATATGTCCGGTAGGTTAAAAAAAGCAACATACAAACCCATGCCCCGTAAACGTTAAATTAAGGAGCTTAGAATAAGGAACGTAATGAGGAGGGTCGATACTAATGTTTATATAATGGGAGTGTGAATAGCGCTTTCAGCTTAGAGCAATGTATCATAAAATCCTTCAAAGAAACGAGGTTTACTTTTCATTTACTATAAATTAATCCACACTTCAAACGACAGATCCAAGAATATCGTGTCTCAATCACGTACATACAGTAAGACAGCTATCAATTCGTGATCTGGGGTTTCCTCGTAAAACAAAGATAAATAGGGTGGCTGGTACTTATAAAACCAATTTGGTTAGATTAATCGGGAAAAAATTAATCGATTAATTTCATAGGTAGATACCGCAAAGTTGCGATTCATTATTTCGCGAAATCGGTTAATTTAGCTGTAATTCCATAACTCAAAATTTTTGTGACGTAACAAAGCTAATTCGTTATGATATGCAAGCAATAAGGAAGAAAAGCCTTTTTGTTTACGTAAGCACTTCAAAAAAATAATAATACGAGGGAAAAGTGTTTAAGTGACAAACAATATAAATTAGAGCTGTTACCAATTAGTTTAAATTTAATCATTAACTTTCGAAAAATTAACGATTAATTAATCGTTTATTTTGATTTAGCCAAAAATTAAAATTTATGATGTCACAAGTAACATTTATTAAACGTTCTTGCTGAAAATCCAAATAACTTTGGACTGTCTCCTTTATATGTCATCTTTTAACCGACTCTACAAAAATACAAGAGTGTTGACATTATTTTGTTGAAATGATGAGCGGGTCTTATTGACAACTAGCAATTTACCCGCGCTTTGTCGCGGGAAGTTGGAGAATTAGTGATGAGTGAGTGAGTGATATTTGGGCCCCAACAACTTCAAAAAGTTGTATGCTTCTACCTACATGGGGAATGGGAGAATGAGTAATTTTTGTTTACTTTTTATATAGTTACTATTAGGAAAAAACTACATTTGGGCCCCCTGGCACCAAGTGAGAAATATTTTAAATAATTTTTCAGCTCGTAGAAGTGTATTTAATAAACCCCCAAAGTTTCATGCGTTTGCCTATTCGGAAAATAGGAGAATTAGTGGTTTTCAATTTTTATACAGCACATATAAGGAAAAAGCACGTTTTGGGGCCGCGGCCCTCATAAATGTGCATTTAAAAATTCTTTTACGCCGGTTTTCGTCGTTATAGGGTACCCAATAACTTCCAAAAGTTTTATGTTTTTACCTACACGATGAATGTGGAATTTATGATGAGTCACTTTTTAATACAAGAAAAAATTATATTTGGGTCCCCAGCCCCCTATGAGTTGAAATTTACCATTCTCTTTCGCCAACTTTCATCGGGAGATTGTATTCAACAACTTCCCAAAGTTTCATACTTCTACCTACATGGGGAAAGGGAGAATTAGTGATGTTCAGTTTTTATTTAGTTTATATTAGGAAAAAACTACATTTGGGCCCCCCGGCTCCCAGTAAGGGGTATTTTAAATATTTTTCACCTGCTACCATCGTGAAAGTATAATTATTAATTCCCCTACGTTTCATGAGTCTACCTCATCGGGAAATAGGAGAATTAGTGATTTTCAATTTTTATATATATCTCATATAAGGAAAAAAAAGGTTTTTGGGGCCCCGGCCCCCATTATTTGGAAATTTAACATTCTCTTTTGCCAATTATCGTCCGAAGCATGTTCTCAAAAAAATTTACAAAGTTTCATGCTTCTACCTAAACGACAAATAGGAGAATTAATGATTTGCAATTTGTAAATAGCTCATAAAAGGAAAAATAACTTTTTCGGGGGCCCGGCCGCCATGAGTGTGAATTTCAAAATTCTTTTTCACCAATTTTCGTCATGAGAGAGTACCCAAGAATGTCCCAAAGTTTCATGCTCCTACCTACACGGGAAATAGGAAAAATGGTGATTTTCAATTTTTATAGAGCCACTATAAGGAAAAAAATGTTTTTGGCCCCCCGGCCCCACATGAGCGACATTTTAAAAATTATTTTTAGCCAATTTTTGTCGTGATAGGGTACCCAACAACTTCCCAAAATTTCATGCTCCTACCTACACGTAAAATAGGAGAATTAGTGATGAGTCGGTTTATAATATAAGAAAAACTATATTTGGGCCCCACGGCCCCCCATGAGAGGGAGTTTAAAACATTTTTTATCAATTGTCGTCGGGAGCATGTACTCAAAAAATTCCCTAAGTTTCATGCTTCTACATATACGGGAAATATGAAATTGGTGATTTTCAATTTTTAAATAGCTCATATAAGGAAAAAAACGTTTTGGGGACCCCGGCCCCCATGAATGGGAAATTTAACTATTTTTTTCCAATTGTTGTCGAGAGCACGTACTCAACAAATTTCCAAAGTTTCATGCTTCTACCTACACGGGAAATAGGAAAATTTGTGATTTTATTATTTTTATAGAGCCCATATAGGAAAAAAATGTTTTTGGGCCCCCGACCCCACATAAGCGAGATTTGTAAAATTCATTTTCGCAAATTTTCGTCGTGAGAGGCTACCCAACAACTTTTCAAAATTTCATGCTCCTTCCTACACGGGAAGTTGGAGAATTAGTGATCAGTCGGTTTTTAATATAAGAAAAACTATATATGGGCCCCCGGTCCCCCATGAGAAGGAATTGTAACATTACTTTTTGCCAGTTTTTGTCGGGAGCGTGTACTCAAAAGATTAACCAAAGTTTCATGCTTCTACCTATACGGGAAGTAGGAGTATTAGTGATTTTCAATTTTTATAAAGCTCATAGAAGGAAAAAACCGTTTTTGGGGCCCCGGCCTCCCATGAGTTTATAAAATTAACTCTTTTTTTTCCCAGTTATAATTGGGAGCATGTACTTAACTAATTTCCAAAGTTTCATGCTTCTACCTACACTGGAAATATGAAAATTGGTGATTTTCAATTTTTATAGACCCCAAATAAGGAAAAAAAATGTTTTTGGGCCCCCGGCCTCACATGAGCGAGATTTTTAAAATTATTTTTCCCCAATTTCGTCGTAAAAGGGTACCCAATAACTTCCCAAAGTTTCATGCTTCTACCTACACGGGAAGTTGGAGAATTAGTGATGAATGAGTGAGTGAGTGAGTGAGTCAGTGAGGGCTTTCCCTTTTATTAGTATAGATATAACCAGCCGAGCTGAACAATCATTCACATGGAACTGAGATAACTGGTATGCACAAAATGGTCTTGGCAAGGAATCTATGTTCATTAAGCTTCTACCATTGTAGAGGGTTAATGGATTAAGGAACTTTCATCTCCATTTTATAACGCAGTAATTCATCAGAAGGGCTGTCATCATTTTCTGTCTCTTAGTAAGACTCCATTACTGCCATTATCTTAATACGCTTTTCATTCGGTTTGATAAGTAGAATAAGTGTTAGAACCATGGTAGGGAAACTTTATCAACATTTTGAAAATTCACGTCAGTCAATAGTTTTAAACCAAAAATCGTCAGGAAATTTATTACTTGTCGGCCGCAATATATTTTTATACATTTTTTTTTTTTTACTTTTGACTTCCAATAATTTGTAAGTGATGTGTCGATTAATTGTTAAAAATAATTTATTCTTTAATTTTTTTAACGATTATTCGAGAAACTAATCGTTAATTTCCGCAGCCATAATCTAAATTATTAATAAATTGGAAGAAATACATTTGACATATTTTATTAAATTCTAATCAAATTTTAATGGATCAAATTTAATTTTAATCGTTTAAATTTTTTAAACAATTATTCGATCAATTTATCGTTAATTTCGGCAGCCCTAATAATAAGAAATCAAATTCAGCAGCAATCAGGGATGGGCGATATAGGAGACAAATTCCATTCTGATGACAGGATAACAACCAGTTCATAAATATGCCAAATAAGTGGGGTGATGTTGCAATCAGGCTGGATAGGGAAAGAACTAATAACAAGTAATAAAAACTCGAATGAGTATTGAAACGCAATTACCAACAAAGAATTTCCGATTTTCTTATTCAAGGGAAATCATTCTAGATTACATTAAAATTCGATTCAAATAAGTAATTCTGACACTGAAGACAATATGACACCATATCCCCTCACGCTAAATCACACCAAGAATATGTCAATATAATAATTTCCAATGAATAATTTTGAAACTAAACTAAACAATAATTGCTATCTCCAAATTGTTGCTAAAATTACTGGAGTCGAATTAAAAGAGATTTCTCAATAATTCCTTCTCCAACATTTTTCTTAATATTATTATACTAGATGCCCGCGACGTAGCATACGCCGCAGATTTGCTCATAGTCATAGATAGTGCAAATAAAGTGGAGGGGATGAACAGACAAACTACATCAAAATTAAAACAGAACAACGCGAATGAACCTCGGATAACTGCGACGCATGGTTGATCTGGAAACATGTGCACTGAGGATAGCCACTTGCCACCACGCACCACCCTTTCTTGCCAACCATAAACTAATTGGCATAACCTGAAAAAGGTCATTCGTCAAGCTTATTTCCACTCGTCTTGTGCTTGTTATGGTGATCGAAAAGATAGTTGGAAATGAACGGGCACAAACACAAACATTTTTAAAAATTAAAAAAAAAGTAATGTCTTAGCTGGGGATTGAATCTGCGACCTCCGGAATCGAAGAGAACAATGGAAAGGCAATGTGGCTCAGCCGACTGTGGGATATACCAAAGCGACTGAGAACACAGGAGCGATGAAGTACACATTACTATGGGTACACACAGTTGCGCATGCCTGGAAAGCGAGGGAGGGCGCCTAAAGTATTCATTATATGAAAGTAATTGTTGAGGAAAGTTTATGACTACTTTTCTGTCACTGAGCACAATGGAGAGCACGAAGTTATTTGCAAAGTTAAAAAATTAAAAAATTGAAAAAAGTAATGTCTTAGCTGGGGATTGACCCTGCGACCTCCGCTTGTTAGTCGAATGTTATGACCGTTACACTACGAAATACATGTTATTTTGTTGTTCTGAAAGAACATAGTAATTGACTTCAATTAAACAAAATTTTGAATGTTTACTACCTTTTCTTGCAATCTGATTGGTCGGTGGGGTCAGAGGTCAGACAGTTTGCTACTTCGTGTCCGTCATGGTTGGACCATGATGAAAATTATATATATATATAGATACCGTTTGGCGTTTGTTTAAACCCGACAGATGTTATGGTAGGGAAGAAATTGACAGAATACTTATATTTTTTCGTTAAAAAAAAAGGTTTCAACAAAGCCAGTAAATTTTTTCGGTATTTGTTTTGGCCTTGCACATCCTTGGGACCTCCTTAATATATTTGCAAAGACCCGAACCCTCTATCTGTTATGGCTCAAGAGGAGTTGCTGGTCAGACATTTCGAATCTCTAAATGCAATTCCCAACGGAAATTGCGTTAAAAAATGGTTACTGAATAATAATTCATTAACCAGCGTGAAAAGGACAAACAAAAAAAACAAAAAAAAAAACAAAAAAAAAACGAATGCATCGGCATAAATTGTCAGATAAAAAACATTATACGTTAACACAAACAATAAATTACGAAAATAGAATACAATTTTCTGCATGGTTATTTTTTTTCTAAATCTTATGTTTGTTAGTTCGCTGACGAACACGTTTGTTGTTTTGCGGCGTCTTTTTCAGACTCACTAATACTTTATTAATTAACCGATATCTGCCAGATTGGCAGATGAAATGCGACAGTATTAGGCTAAAAATTGTAAAATTTAGCAATCTCCGCCCAAAACAGAATTAAAACACGAATGGTGTTACATTATAGACTAGATCTAATGGGTATTTAAAAAAGAATTATTTGAAATTTCTTTTTTTTTGTGCTCCAAATTGTTGATTAAAAAAACGTCATGGCTTTAAATATAAATGAATACTGAAGGTGTTTTTTCAGGATTTAATTTTTGTTCAACAATTTTGACCTCACATATCGCAAACATTAATGGAGTTCCTGAAGATCGTTTTTTTTTTAGATGAGACATTTAGGGTAAGATATTTAACTCTAATTAAGAAACTCTTCCTACACATTATTTTCGTTTTTTTCCCCCAGTTATTGGTCTATCCTGTTTACTGACTTGGAGCACCTCCACACAAAGAAATAAAACAAGCGGTGCGTGTCCTCCTAATTAAATAGAGGTGGAACAACAATTACGCCGACCAGACGGATGGGCTTAAGTATAATGTGATTTAAAAAAAAATCTTTCGAGAATTTAAAATTAAAAAATTAGTTAATAACACATTTGAAAGAAAGTGGATTGTAAGCATTTTAAATAAAATAAAAATGTTTATTGAGCGATTAGTGTCTGTGTTTTCTTCTTAAACTTAAAGATTTTACTATTTGTAAAAACCGAAACTGGTTACATTCAAGTGGTTGCAGTCAGGTGTTATTAGGGTTGGTGTCACCCAGTGCGGTGGCTGATGGTGTCACCCCCGTAGGAGTTACCCTTTAAAGCAGGGGTCGGCGAAAAGGGGTAAATTACGCCATTTGAGGTAAAAAGGGAATTCTTTGGGGTACTTTTAGCCAGAGATAATATTGTACTATTAGGATTTAAGCTTTCATATTGGAAACAAAGAAGAGTTAAGCAAGTTATAAACCTTTTTCAAAGTTTGGAAGATTGTGGGAATGTAACTTTTGACGACATCAAGGTTCTAGTTATCAGACGTCTTACCAAGATGAAGGAGCTGTTGACTGTAAACTTTTCAGTTATTGATTCGCAAAATATCCATTGGATTATAGATCCCTGTCGATGTGACATTGCGGATATACCAGACGAGCCTCAAGGGTTGGCAGAAACACTTCTTAAAGTTCATTTCAAGAAGGGCCTCTTGAAATTGAGGAGGACTTTAAAATGTTGTTGCTTTTTGCGTCAACTTAACTTTGTCAACAAGGATTTTCCACACTAGGGAACTTATTATTATTTTTTTAAAGTTGCGAATTATAAGGATTCTTAAAACAGCATCCAACTTGCATCAAAAGCTCCATTTTTTGGTAATTGAGTCTAAAATGAAGTAGCATCCTGTCTGACAGAACTCAACAGTAAAGAATCCTCTAAGCTCTATAACGCCAATTGATGATATTAATTTAGATTAAATTTATTTATTAATATAGTTTGCTTTTAAAAGTAACATTGTGTTCATCTGACTTTATAGCATTGTATTAAATTTATCATTATGATTAACCTTTGTTACCATTATATTCGACTGTAAATTTTTATAATTGTATTAAATAAATCTCCCTCCCCCCCTGAAATATAGATACTCCGTGTCATTTTGTCTTAAACTATCTGCGCATAATCCTTTTGAGATTCATTTTTAGACACTTGTCAGGGTTCTAAAACTAACCAGATTAATTTTTAGACACTTGTCAGGGTTCTAAAACTAACCAGATTCATTTTTAGACACTTGTCAGGGTTCTAAAAGTAACCAGATTCATTTTTAGACACTTGTCAGGGTTCTAAAACTAACCAGATTCATTTTTAGACACTTGTCAGGGTTCTAAAACTAACTAGATTCATTTTTAGACACTTGTCAGGGTTCTAAAACTAACCAGATTCATTTTTAGACACTTGTCAGGGTTCTAAAACTAACCAGATTCATTTTTAGACATGTGTCAGGGTTCTAAAACTAACCAGATTCATTTTTAGACACTTGTCAGGGTTCTAAAACTAACCAGATTCATTTTTAGACACTTGTCAGGGTTCTAAAACTAACCAGATTCATTTTTAGACATTTGTCAGGGTTCTAAAACTAACCAGATTCATTTTTAGCTGGAACTTAACCTTTGTATGAAAAAAGGGGGGGGGGCGCGAGGCTTACAACGTTCCCCCCAAAATCTCGCCTTAGGGGATAACGTCAACAACAAAGTTTAAAATTTTTGGGCAATGGGCAAAAAAGTTCGCCGCCCACTGCTTTAGAGTGACCGTCTAAACGCCCTAGACAATTTGTTTACATTTTTTAACGAAAATTTTTAATTTTTATTTTTTAATTTTTTTTTAAAAAGCTTTTGTCCTTTTTTTTTTACCATTAAATAAAGTGTTAGAGTTGTGAAATTATATTTTGTGATGTTTTTATATTAGTTCTTGTCAACAAACAACCGTGATTTGGTACCATACGAGTATAAGCTATTAAATTTATTTTCATTATCATTGTTTCTTGTGAGCTAAAACTGACACTAAATCGGTGAGTAAAAAAATTGCGAATTTAATATTTCATTGAACTTTTTACTATTAGTCCAGCTATTTGTCCAGGGCCGTTTTGTCGGAGCCGTTATGTCGGAGCCCATTTGTCGGTGTCGTGTTGTCCGGGCCGTTTTGTCGGTGAACCCTTTAGACCACCTACGAGTCTTCCAGTGCAAAATCGGGGAAACATATAGAATTTTATCGTTTCGTGTCACCCTTGTGATGTATCCTCCCCGTACCCCCTAGTGACGCCTCTTGCTGCAGGGCCGACAACAGCCGTGGCTCAATGCTCTTATCTCATCTATTATAGGCGCTCCTTATTTACAGAATACGATTGCATCCTACGCTTATCCGTGACCTATATATAGTTTTGTGTTTTTTATTATAATTTTAAATAGTAATAGAGTATTGCTTTTCCTGGTTCGTTCATGGCAGGCAGCCCATCTCACTCCCGAACTCCAGACGAAAAAAAAATGAGTATATCTTAGGTTTTTGCATACGAAATAAGATAATAGTTTTTATCCTTATGTTTATCTGATAGTAGTATTAGATTAACTATGTGTTGTACATGCATTTTCAAGTTAGAATTAATTGCTACTGCACGTTATCTTCTCGTGAAAAGAATATTTAAGAGGACCAAAATTCATGGTAGCTTAGAAAATAGATGGGATTTAGAAATTTCGAACAAAAATTACTCCATATGAGATGCATGCTTCAGCAATTGATCAAAGAAAATTAATTAACAATGTTATCTTAAAGCTGCGTGGTTGTGGGCCACTAGGATATCTGACCGACGCCGCGCAGCAGTTTAGAATTACCACGCAGCTAACTTTTAAACGATGAATAAACTATTTTTGGTGAGGTTTATGTTTTTGCATACAAACGTGGCTGCTGTGCAAACTTAGCACATGAGTTTTTGTTTGTTTTGGTTTTTGTACATGGACCAACGAACCTTAAAGGGAACTAGGGGGTTGCCGGATATGTTTTTTTTTTTTTTTACTATTTCGCGGATCCGGATAGTTTGGCCCTAATATTTGGCGGATTCGGATATCTCCACATTTAAGTGTAAGAACTAGGTGGGTGTACTTTACTACTTTCTATTTAGTATTTAATACTATTTATTGAAATATTTATTATCCAACATGTTTGATATCTACAATGACAGTCTTTGACACTGTCAACGTCAACGTTGAAAATTTCACAATGAATTGAATGAACGAACTTGAACGAATATCAGCCAACATTGTAGCGTGTACCAAGCGAACACTGTTGGGCAGAGTGTATAGTGTGGTGTACAAGAAGTCGAGATCTAGAGCCATAATAAAAACGGTTCATTTATTCATATGATTTAAGCTTATATTGCTGTTCGTTAACTTAGTTTGATATCTTATGTAGTAAATTAATATCTATCTTTTTAAAATATTTAACTTAATATTTTTTCTCGTATTGAAATTGATTGTTTTACTATATTTTACGTGACTTTAAATGTTTTCATTATCGACGATTGTTAATTTTGTTATATATTAATAATTTAATGTTATTGTTTTTTTTCACTATTTATATATTTGCTTTTAAACTAATTAATATTATTTTGATTTGGTTTCAAAGAAGTATTTACTACATTTAATATACGGATCCTATCCGCATCTGCTATAAGTATTTGCCGAATCCGGATAGTGGCGGAAATCCAAATATCCGGGACATTGCTCATTTCGTCAGTGGCCAAAAGGCATAAAGTTAAGTAAAAAATGCAAACTATGAGCTGCAGATCTTGAGACGAATACGTGAAGTTTATTTACAAGTCTAATGGCCACCACTTAAATACAAACGTTTTACTCTCAGTCTCAATCAACATCCTACCTTAGAACCAAACATAGTTGCGCGCTCGTTTGTGGAGGTTTTAACAAGACTCCGGATATCCCAATCTGCGCTGCACCCGTGCTGACCACGCCCCTGAACTCAAAGAGTCTCCTAATGAAATTAAGTTTTCCGAAATTATCCAGCAAAGAGGACAGAGATCTCGGTTTTTTGTTTGTGGACAGACCTTTGGCCCTTTCTAGCTTTAATTGTTTCACTCCTGGATATCTAGGCAATAGACAACAATGTGACATTATTTTTCACCCCCAAATGATCATTTTGAAGATTGTTCCAGTCACTGATAATCCCTTGATGGGATGAGCGGCCGCTGTATTATGTTCTTGTATTTATCAGTATTAACTGCGTTTAGTGTTCCCGTCATTCCTAGGCGGGAGAGAATTTAGTTTCTGCCCTATATGCATGATTCCAAGGTGTTAACCCAAGCTTGACAATTGGTAATATAAAGCCTTATATATTTTATACGTTAGCTAGTCACGAGACAGGAAAAGACCAATTATGTAGATCTACAAACTTTTCGAGATCTCTTTCCTTAACAATTTTTTAAATTAAAAATCAATACATTAAAAAAAAAAGATCACATATACGACTCTCAACTCTAACAATAAAATATCTATAATTATAGAAAATATAAAAGCCCAGGTCAGTCATTCTGTGTCATTCCGTAAGGCTATGGATACACTGCACGCAAATTCGCAAATTTAATACACGCGCGAACGCGCATCTGAAATATAATTTTGAGCGTGGCTACGCTGCTAGCGTTTGCGTCAGATTACATCGCCTCATTTTCATTATTTGTCTTGACATCAACCTTTAATGCAAATTGAAACTTCTAAAGAGCGTTTAAAAAAAACAGCAGTTTAACAGCAACTTTCGTACATAGAATGGTGGTATCGTCAAGTGTGGCCAGGACAATCTTTGCAGGAAATGCCGTGTACTTTGTCGAAGAGAAGCTTTCTAGATGTGTACTTGAATGCGCTTCAAGTTTCGACCTAATCTCTAATATAAGCCGTTAATTCAAGAATTTTCATTATTTAGTTTATTCGATAAAGAGTTTTATAAATACGAGTTCAACACTCGTGGGAAAAACAAATCATAAAGCTCTTGGATAGTGTTGTAAATTATAAAAGTTTGAGGAATTGGACACATTTTCTGCATCGTGTTAACTACTTGCTGACATATTGACTTGCTGGTTGACATATTGACCTGCTCGTTGACATATTGACCTGCTTGTTGACATATTGACCTGCTCGTTGACATATTGACTTGCTTGTTGACATATTGACTTGCTTGCTGACATATTGACCTGGTTGTTGACATATTGACTTGCTTGTTGACATATTGACCTGCTCGTTGACATATTGACCTGCTCGTTGACAAATTGACTTGCTTGTTGACATATTGACTTGCTTGTTGACATATTGACTTGCTTGCTGACATATTGACTAACTTGTTGACATATTGACTTGCTTGTTGACATATTGACCTGCTTGTTGACATATTGACCTGCTCGTTGACATATTGACTTGCTTGTTGACATATTGACTTGCTTGTTGACATATTGACTTGCTTGCTGACATATTGACTAACTTGTTGACATATTGACCTGGTTGTTGACTTATTGACCTGGTTGTTGACATATTGACTTGCTTGTTGACATATTGACCTGCTGGTTGACATATTGACCTGCTTGTTGACATATTGACCTGCTTGTTGACATTTTGACTTGCTTGTTGACATATTGACTTGCTTGTTGACATATTGACTTGCTTGCTGACACATTGACTAACTTGTTGACATATTGACCTGGTTGTTGACTTATTGACCTGGTTGTTGACATATTGACTTGCTTGTTGACATATTGACCTGCTGGTTGACATATTGACCTGCTTGTTGACATATTGACCTGCTTGTTGACATTTTGACCTGCTTTTTGACATATGTGGTGAAATGTATTCATCCCAATTGATCTCATGGGCGTATTCAGGGGGGGCAAGGGGGCATTTGCCCCCCTACATTTGAGAAAATTGTCATAAATTTGTTACAATATAACTTAACTAAATTCCTTGCAAGTTAATTACATTGAAGACAGTGCACACATCAAACATAAAATAGAATTATATCTGCAAATATAACTGATTACATTACTGATTGTTGTAAATAAAATTTCCGTCCCATTTTTAGCAAATATACGCCAGCATTTATATTTATGTGTCCATGTTGTTTCACATAGCAAACGAACATTTTAATTTAATTTTAAAAAACTTTTTTTCGCTGATTACTTTCTCGGAAAACACTTTAATTGATTTAATTGTTCCTATTGTGTTTCGTATAGCATTCAAATTATTTAAATCGTTCACGACAAGATTACGTTTATGTGAACTGCAATGTACGAATGCTGCTTTTGGGTATTTTTTCTAATTATTGCTTGGATTCCTCCTTCTTTACCTGACATTTTAGAACAACCGCAGTATATTTAACCAACAAGCTTTGTCATAACTAATCCAAATTCTAATGAATTTGTAATAATGGTGTTGGCTAAACCTTCAGCTGTTCTATAGACAATTGTAATATATCCCAGGAATTATTCTGTGACCATCATTTTCCCATTGTGTTCTTTGACAAATCTAACACCAAGTTACATCTACTCAATGCCTGTAATGTCATTTGTCTCGTCGGCAAGTATAGAAAATGCAACTGAATTATTTCCTTCACGAACAAGGTCTTCATGCTAGAGAGACCCACACATTTCGATAAATTTTATTGATTTGCATGGTTGCCGAGATATACTTGGCACTACAAGATACAATTGACAAATGATTTCCAAGAACTTCATCTTCAGATTGCACGAAACCCAAACAGGTCATAAAAAATTACCAGAATTTAATTCTTTTCCACGAAGTGCTAAATCATGTATGCCGCAAAATTGGATTGTAGAAGTGATGGGACCCATTTTATTGCGATTTTCTTGAATTTGTCTTCTCAATGTTGAGTCCAACTGCCCATCTATAGAAACTGCTTTGGCTTTTAATACTGCAACAAAATTGCTTGTAGTTGCATCTTCATGTCATGTGCTTTGCGTGTGGCTAATGGGATCTTCGTTAAAATATTTTTTTTTTGCATAGTTTGATGACAAATACCAACTGAATTCCTCGAGTTACTTTTTGCGGAAACAGCACACAATAATTACAAAAGATACCTTTTAACATTTGCGAGTATAAAAGCAATGGCGAATAGTTTGATAACCATGCATATCTAAAAACTAAAAACTCTGTTTCACTCACTGTCAGCTCTTAACTCATACATTTTATCAGGGGCCCAACAATCACGAATCAGCTGCAATTTCAACTCATTTGAAAGGTCGTGTGTCCAGACATACCTTCTAATATCCAATTTAGAAAATGAATAAGTGTCAGTGACAATCAAATTAGAAACAGTAGCCTCAGCTGTGTCTGGCTGTTGACTTGTACTGATGTCCTCAATGCCATTGATAAGTCAAATGCTGCAGACGCCCAAAAATATTCTAATAACGGCATTTCGGAATCCGTGATTGTGATTGCACTACTTTTCGAGTTTTTTTTTTAAAGCCTGTAAATAATTTTCAATCCAACTTTAAAATCCTGCAGTTTCTACACGTATATTATTTCAAAGCAAAATTTAACTTTCTTATGAGAACTTAGGGGCCATCCATAAATGACGTCACGCAATTTTGGACTATTTTGTACCCCCCCCTTCGTCACGCACCGTCACAAAATCGTAGACCCCCCTCCAATAATACGTCACAAAACTTTGACACCCCCCCCNCCCCCCCCCCCCCAAAATAAAAAAATAATAAAAAATAAAAATAAAACTATGTAAAGCAACATTAAATAAATTTTAAGCCAGTGCTTCTCAAACTTGTTCGTATTAGACGACCGGCAGGTATTTTTACATTTCACCAATTACCTGTGCATTCTTTTCCTGATTTGACGTGATTTTCTCTGTACTGATTTGATAGCAAAATGAGCCCCTACATGGCTTAACGCCCTATAAGATTAAGTATGAATTCGACTTGTTTTATATATTATATTTTTTAAAAAAATGTGTTTAGTAGCCAAGGCATAGCAAGACAGCTAATTAACAGTGCAGCGGTAATGTCAAAAAATTTTGATGTGATTAACCTTCGCGATTAAGCTCGCGAATGTGACTATTGATATTATAAGGATCATGATGTGATTAACCTTCGCGATTAAGCTCGCGAATGTGACTATTGATATTATAAGGATCATTGCATTGTTGATAGACCTAGAATATAATATAGAAACAAGACATTTCCTCAAAGTAATTTCGATCTTATAATGACAGTTTTCCTGCTAAGTATTTGCACATCGAAGGCATTTGATCTAAAATTACCAAATTGATATCACATTTCATGTTTTCTAAAAATTTATTCGGTGTGCGCTGGAAGAGGAATATGGCGAGTACTGTACGAACCCCACATTTGTGCAGGAACGTAGTGCGTCGAAAAATATAGTAATTCCTGCAAGTTGAAGGCTGAAAAATACTAGGACATTAATAAAGTATCCACTATAACTTTTTATTCTGAAGCTCTGAATTTGACTAACATTATATTTAGAATGGCCCAAAACCAATCGAACAATTATATCAAACTTAAAACGTTTATAATTGTATCTAATAGATTCTCCTGCCCCACCCCCACTCAAAAAATGGATATTCCGTGTGTTTTGACTTAAAATATCTACACATTCAGATCTTTTTTTAGACACTTGTCATGCTTGGAAAACTCACCAGTTGTAGTTTCGGAGGGGGGGGGGTAATCGACAAAAAAAGTTAGCAGACTCCTGCCGTTAGTGAACCAAACGAAGTTGCGTTTACTTCACAAATGCGTTGATGTCAACATCAAACGACGCCGGGGAACAACTTCATGTTCTCTTGTGGGTTCTCAAACTTAAGGATTATAATTAGATTTAATTTTCATGTCTTGATAACTTACGCCAACCAGCGTCTGATGGTCTACCGACCGGCACTTAGAGAAGCACTGATTTTTAAAAAAAAAATAATTCTTTAAATAAATTTTAAGTGACCAAATATTTCAGTGGAAGTTCTATTTAAAGTTACCCTTTTGATGTGACGTCACATTTCTTCAACCCCCTCCCTCCCCCTCGTCACGAATCGTCACAAAAGTGTGACCCCTTGCCCCCTAGGTGCGTGACGTCATTTATGGACGACCCCTTACGTTTTTGATTTATTAAATGCATTAATATATGCTATATTTTAGCTGTTTTGTGTGTGTCTTATTGATTTCTAAGACTTTCTGCGGCACTTATGTTATATTTAACTCAAATTTAATTGAAAATTAAACCTGTATGGCATTGTCAGTTAGGGGCCGTCCATAATTGACGTCACGTGATTTTGGACGATTTTTAACCTCCCCCTCCCCCTTGCCACACCTTGTTACAAAAATTTAGACCCCCACCCCACAATATGACGTCAAAAAGCTCTGACACCCCACCTTAAAGTGGTATTGTCTATTTGAAAATGAGCATGTTTTAAAACACTTTATTGTTATTTTAGTATGTATTTAGTGTAAGTGGAACTTTGGCTTAGAGTAGCGTGTTTTGACATGACGTCACAATTCTTAAACTCCTTCCACTCGTCACACATCGTCACAAAGTTGGGGACCCCCCTCCCCATAGGCGCGTGACGTCATTTTTGGACGGTCTCTTAATTAAAAAACGTATTTTTTGCCCCCCACCCTGGAAAAATTCCCAGCGACGCCCATGATTGATCTAGATATTAATGCCGAATCATTGCAGGAGTTTTCGACATCTTTTATAATAAAAATAAAAAGTCTTTTGCTTAACATTTTAATCCGCCATTTCTTTTGACAACTAAATTTACACACGGTGTCAAAGATTTTGTTTTTTCTTTGTTTACTTAAATCAACTACATTTCAATTTCTCTCTGATAATCAACACAGGACTTGAGTTGTGTTAGTAATTTTGTTAATCAGTTTTTATGAATAAGGAGAACTAGATGCCCGTGGCGTAGCATACGCCGCAGATTTGCCCATTATAACAACGCGAATGAACCTCGAATGCGGGGGTAACTGCGACGCATTGTTGATTTGGAAACATGTGCACTGTGGTTAGCCACTTGCCACCCCAACACTGCACCACTCTAGCTTGCCAACCATAAACTAATTGGCATAACCTGACAAAGGTCATTAGTCAAGCTTATTTCCACTCGTCTTGTGCAATCTGATTGGTCGGTGGGGGCAGACAGCTGGCTACTTCCTTGGTGTCCGGCATGGTTGGACCATGATGAGAATTATATATATATANCCCCCCAACCGTTTCAAATCCTCCCCCTTGGCCGTTGGTTTGTATTTTACCATGTCGACCAACCAGGCAACCAATCAGAATTAAGGGCAGGGTCATTCGGAGATAACCTGTTGACGTCACTTGAGGTCAAAAGTTGCACGCTCTTAGCGTTTTGATGTCAAAACAGCTGCTGAGTTGTGATCTATATTCAAGAACCCTTTACTTTTAATGAACACCTAAAATAATAGTAACATCTAAAACGTGAGGTGAACAAATAACATTTGACTTTATCATTTCAGGGCTTGTGTCCTGGTCCTGGTGCGGACCTTCTGACGTGTATTCTGCATGTCACAGGCCGATGAGACGTGTCCTTGACCCGCATTTTGACTGACAATCCCGATATAGAATTTTGACGTTTAAAAAATAAATAAATGTAAAAAAAAAAACAACTGTAGTCAAGCATGTCGAAATTGCATGAGAGCTAGAATATTCGTGTTATTTTATACTTTTCTCTGCTTTAATGAACACTTTTACTAAAAATATTTTACTCAGTGTTCTTATTTTTTTCAAATGCGCATATTCACTATCCCACAGACTAATAATGAGGTCGTACTAATATTTGAAGCAAATTTCAGGGAAGCTCTGGACTCTATGCTTAACTATTATAGCTCTGAAGTATGAGCGTCTTGTTCTTCAGCCTTAAGAGATGGTGGATTTCCGGTGTTGCAAAATAAATCCTCCCCATACAGAGTCTCCCCCCCCCCGGAGAATCCATTTTAAAACAAACTATCCCCCGGAGAAAATATTTTACTCCCAATTAAAATAAATCCTCCCCTACCATGTAAAATAATGTCTCCCCCAAAATAAATCCGCCCCATCACACTTTCGATATTAAACAAGAGAACATTGAAAAAGAAAAGAATATAGAATACTTACTTTTGTATTGCTGTAATATTCATAATTGTTTACTATAATACTATTAATGGTAGTGGTGCAGATATACAGAGATAAGAGGGGTTGAGGACCATATCGTTTGACACTTCTCAGGGGCGTAGCCTTATTTGATAAATTGCTTAATTACTTGATTTTTCCTCATTGTACAAATTGACGCACATGGAGGTTTTGGTGTATAAGGGCAATTGTTTTGTTTCATAAAGCAAGGATTAAGTCTTTGAAGGCATGAGTTTTTGTTGTTATATACGGCCAAGTCACACTAACGCTGGGTTTTCAGAATCCTTTGTTGAAGTCGGGGGAAAGCGGGTGGGAGTGACCCAATTAAGTAATGGCACGGGGGGGGGGGGCAAACAAAAATCAGGCTACGCAACTGACCTGTTTAACCTATAACCCAATTATACAGAGTATTTTTTTAAACTCTGTGAATGCAGTGTGTTAAGAGAAGCAGGAACGAGGCTTAATTAGAAGGGTGGTGCTAGAATACTGACAGCACTGGGTGACACTATATAACAGGGGTTGACATTCCTGTTATGTGGCACTGGAAGAATCGGAGGAGTTTTATTGGTTTAGTCGTGATGGGGTGACATTTGGGCTTATTGCAGTGGGTTACGGAAACGTATTGACGCTCCTGCGGAGACAACGTGACTAATATATATATATATATATATA
>MUZC01004150.1:63809-102040 GCA_002072015.1 Radix auricularia | reverse complement strand
TGTGTGTGTGTGTGTGTGAAAATACTACTATTTTCCTTACATTAAAATAATTTTTTTATTGGAGTGTGCTTTAAAACTTTAAATTTAGCATTTGAAATAATTCATTGCATGACATTACAATAATATCAGGCACTAACTTAAATAATTCTAAAACGATTAAATAAAATAGCCTACAAACAAATGCGTACAAAAATGTGAAGTAATTGATAAGCTTATAAAAGGATTAGGGAAAGTTTTAAACGTATTAACGTTCCCTTTGTCCACGTTTTACTGTTCTATCTTGGGAAACAAGACGACAATCATTTCACACACATACAACAACGCATGTCATTAATAAAAATCCCAACTCTAAGCTACACCTTCAATCACTTGGGCTCTAGGGAAATTGACTTTATACCTAACTAATTCCAAGGCACGCGAATTTCAAACTAGTTAAGCGTGCGCCTCACCTATACTGTTATCTGAGCAACGCAATAAATTTAACATATCGGTCGACTCCAACCCTAGCTACGACACTCATTGTTTAAACGTGTGACCTAATTTTTGTGTGTCTAAATTTTAGCATTTGCTGTGTTTCTTGAGACGGCTAGCTACACAAAAAATTAATCCCATTTAAAATCTTTATTATTATTTTTAAAAAGTAAAATTTAATTATTTTTTTTTTAATTTACAAACCTTGGCTACTTGGATTTGCTAATTTTTGTTGTTGTTGCAGTAAATGTAGTAAACTCTACGGGTAGAAGAAGAGTGATATTTTCTAATTATTATAATGCACAAATAGAAATAGCAACTTTCGTTTAAATCCTAACTCGTGTTAAAAGCGTAATGAAAGACTTCGATGCTACGTTTCTGTATTAATTAATCATCCTTATATTTCAGTTTTATTTGTCTTTCAATCTTTTAAATAACTCTGGGCAATTAACAAACCCTAAACATGTGTCTTTACGGGCATACACCCTCTTAAGCTACAAATAGCTACGCCCCTTACTGAGCTTATGCTTGTTGAATTCCCAATAATCATACACAAATGCATGTCGAACAAATACAAATTATGTTGTAAGTCATTAAGTTTAATAAAACAATTATTTATAATTTCAAATAATTAAGAGGAGAATTTATTTTAACAGGGGAGACTTTATTTTAAAACAATTTCTCCGGGGGCGAAATTGTTTTAAAATAAACTCTCCGGAGGAGACTTTATTTTGGGGGAGACTTTATTTCGTGACACCGGCTCTATGATATGTTAGTCTTGCACCAGAACTAAAAGAATTTTCACATGGGCCAGAATGTGGCTCGCTTCCTGGATTTAAGGGACCTACAACACGCTAGTCATGAATATCCCACCAAGACCAAACCTATCAAGTTTTAACACAGTTCTTTAAACAACTTACCGTAAATGCACGTTCTAAAGCAGACCTTTTTTAATACAAAATATAGGGGAAATAGTTAAAGGGGGGGGGGTCGGCTTATGAGCGGGTCATAGGTGAATATCGGTGTTGTTATTGTAGATCATCAAGGTCCTTTTATACATTCAACAAGATTCGACTGCTCTACCAGAAGATATAATAAGTAATTTAACATGTGCATTTACTTTATTAGATACATTTATTTATTTTTGTGAGTTTTTAAAAAAAAATTGTTGTACAAATTTTGTTTTCAACAAGGAATTTTAATGTACGCGCCTTCACCACTGTTAACTACAGAATTTTTGTTTTTTTAAATACCAGTAACTCACGGCTTATAAAGAGCACAAAGACTAATATATAAAGTACAAATTAAACAATAATAATGACCGATTTAGCTTGTAGATTAAAAAAATGTCTTCCATTTTGTTTAAGCTGACCTATTATTTTTTGGGGGGTCGGCTTGCGAGTGGGTAATTTACTTTTAATACTTTTCTCTTCCAAAAGTGGGTGGGGGGGAGGGTGGGTCGGCTTTTGAATGAACGGGCTATAGAACGAGTATATACGGTAAATCTTATCTTTTGAAAATTAAAAAAAAAATTAAAATTGCCATGCTCAACTCCCACCACGTGACTAAAATCTTTTCTTAAAAACCTATTTAATCAATTAGTTTTGAGTCGGACAATCATTCTGAAGTCAATCCTGTTATACTTAAAATTCAGGTTAGTAAATATAAGTTATCAAATTATTATTTTGTTTATTTACTTTGATATTATTATTTAGAAATTTTTTGTCAAAAACTTGTCGATACCACACTACTGGCA
Source organism: Radix auricularia (assembly GCA_002072015.1). NCBI lineage: Eukaryota > Metazoa > Mollusca > Gastropoda > Lymnaeidae > Radix > Radix auricularia. Next base: position 99,813 of record MUZC01004150.1, on the reverse strand, counting down.
ACTATCCCACCATGCCACTCATCGATACCCCACCACTGGCAATTATCCCACCAGGCCACTCGTCACTACCCCACCATTTGGCAACTATCCCACCCGGCAACTCGTCAATACCCCACCGCTACAACTATCCCACCAAAGCCACTCGTCGATACCCCACGACTGGCAAAAAAACCCACCAGGCCACTCATCAATACCCCACCACTGGCAACTATCCCACAAGACCACTCGTCGATACCCCACGACTGGCAAAAAAAACCCCACCAGGCCACTCATCAATACCCCACGATCGGCAACTATCCCATCAGGCCACTCGTCGATACCCCACCACTGGCAACTATCCCACCAGTCCACTCGTTAATACCCCACGACTGGCAACTATCCCACCAAGCCACTCGTCAATACCCCACGACTGACAACTATCCCCCGAGGCCACTTGTCAATACCCCACGACTGGCAACTATCCCCCAGGCCACTCGTCAATACCCCACGACTGGCAACTATCCCACCAGACCACTCGTCGATACCCCACGACTCGCAAAAAACCCACCAGGCCACGCATCAATACCCCACCACTGGCAACTATCGCATCAGGCCACTCACCGATACCCCACGACTGGCAACTATCCCATCAGGCCACTCGTCGATACCCCACGACTGGCAACTATCCCATCAGGCCACTCGTCGATACCCAACGACTGGCAACTATCCCATCAGGCCACTCATCGATACCCCACAACTGGCAACTATCCCATCAGGCCACTCGCCGATACCCCACGACTGGCAACTATCCCATCAGGCCACTCGTCGATACCCCACGACTGGCAACTATCCCATCAGGCCACTCGTCGATACCACACCACTGGCAACTATCCCACCAGGCCACTCGTCAATACCCCACCACTGGCAACTATCCCACCAGGCCACTCATCAATACCCCACCACTGGTAACTATCCCACCAGGCTACTCGTCAATACCCCACGACTGGCAACTATCCCCCTCAGGCCACTTGTCAATACCCCACGACTTGCAACTATCCCCCAGGCCACTCGTCGATACCCCACGACTGGCAACTATCCCCCTCAGGCCACTTGTCAATACCCCACGACTGGCAACTATCCCCCAGGCCACTCGTCGATACCCCACGACTGGCAACTATCCCACAAGACCACTCGTCGATACCCCACCACTGGCAAAAAACCCACCAGGCCACTCGTCAATACCCCACGACTGGCAACTATCCCATCAGGCCACTTGTCGATACCCCACGACTGGCAACTATCCCACCAGGCCACTTGTCGATACCCCACGACTGGCAACTATCCCACCAGGCCACTTGTCGATACCCCACGACTGGCAACTATCCCACCATGCCACTCATCGATACCACACCACTGGCAACTATCCCACCATGCCACTCATCGATACCACACCACTGGCAACTATCCCCCCAGGCTATGGCGGATTAAGGGGGGGGGAGCTGAACGGGCTAAAGCCACGGGCCCCCGACGGTTTAGGGGCCCCCAAACTTTTTATATTTTATAATAAAAGTGTACAAAAGTTTGCACGAACCCTTGAAAATATAATAAATTAATTAATACTATCTATACAACTTATCGCGTTCAGACATGATAGTATTGATAGTACCTAATAATCGAAAAACTTTAATTGATTCACTTCGCATGATATAAAATATAATTTATAATTTTAAAACTTCCCATTTTCGAGAAGTTCCGCTGGCCGTGTGGGTATAGGACATGCTCGTGGGGCTACCGGTGTCGGATTCCGTTTCCAGCAAGGGCATATATTTTTTTCTTTTCACACTCAATTATAACTACCGCGAACACATCAAACAGTTATTACTTCGTGTTCGTTTTTTTTTCGTTATTAAAATTTAGTTACAGTCTTATATTAGCTGTTAACAATCATTTTATTTTAAGAATGCTGGCTGGATAGGGCCCCCGTTTGATTGCAGCCCAGGGCCCCGTGCAGTCTTAATCCGCCCCTGCCCCCAGGCCACTTGCAACATGGTTTGTCTTTGTTCCACACAATTCCGGACGCTAACCTACGCTGTTCCGTCCCTTTGTCACTGGTGCGCAATCGGCTGGCCCCTTTCATCTCACATCTGGCCGGTCTTCACCCCAATCATCCCTCCACTCACAATTGAACTGACCCAGAGCCTACAAAATATCATAGGACTTCATTTGTGTAAACTTGGTCTGGAATTATCTTTTAAAAAATAAATCGAATCAAATTTTACTAAACTTGTTATTTAAGAAAAAAATCAATGTTAAATACATTTCAACCATGTCTCTCACAGATTGTTTTAATTGAGTGGTCACTGGAAGAAATAAATATACGAACATGTCGTCGTTCCTCTACGCCATCTTTATCCTGCTCCCGGCCATGACCTTTGCCCAAAGCTTAATTAACCTTAAACCATACAACCTGACCGCCACGGCGCTCTTCCTCAACGCAGACACGAACGTCAACGGAGAAATCGACAGGACTGAGATTGACAATAGCTTTAAAGTAAGTGGTTGATTCCCTGGCAGGTATACCAGCTTTAAAGTAAGTGGTTGATTCCCTGGCAGGTATACCAGCTTTAGAGTAAGTGGTTGATTACCTGGCAGGTATACCAGCTTTAGAGTAAGTGGTTGATTACCTGGCAGGTATACCAGCTTTAGAGTAAATGGTTGATTACCTGGCAGGTATACCAGCTTTAAAGTAAGTGGTTGATTCCCTGGCAGGTATACCAGCTTTAGAGTAAGTGGTTGATTACCTGGCAGGTATACCAGCTTTAGAGTAAGTGGTTGATTACCTGGGAGGTATACCAGCTTTAGAGTAAATGGTTGATTACCTGGGAGGTATACCAGCTTTAGAGTAAGTGGTTGATTACCTGGGAGGTATACTAGCTTTAGAGTAAGTGGCTGATTACCTGGGAGGTATACTAGCTTTAGAGTAAGTGACTGATTACTTTGCTGTTAAACTTTCATTAGAATAAGTGCCTGATGAACTGGCAAGTAAATGTTTTAGTACCTGGTCAATTTACCAGCCTCTCGGAATTGCTCAGTCCATCTGTATTAGAGTCACATGAATCTGCAGGACACGCATAACTTTTATGTGTTTCTTTCTTTCTCCCCAGGGATATGACGCCAACGGTAACGGTCGAGTGAGCAGACTGGAGTACACCAGCTACGTTGACGCACACAACCCCGCTCTCCATCCCCTCTCTCACGGCCTCTACGACATCTATGACGTGGACAATGATGACCAGCTTGACCACCACGACTTCGACAACTTCTTCGCCCTGATGGACAGTGATTCCGACGGGGTTGTCGGCCACTTCGAGTGGGTCCGGTAAGTGAAGACCAGAGCAAGAAAGAGCTGGCTAATATTTCAACTGGCCGTAACTAAATCTGAGAACATTCAAGATAACACCACTCATATTTCATTGCAGAAGGTGCTAGGTGCTTTGACGGTCTGGTGCTAAACCTGATGCGTTTTTTGCACGGTTTTTGAGTGGTATGCGCTTTCGGGAGGCGTACCGAGAGTCTCGGGTTCGAGTCTTTATTAAGTAAGGGTTTCCCTTTGCTGGGGGTGATCAAGTTGTGGTGTGCCACTTAATTCCCATGTAGCCGTTGCCTGTGAATGCTGCTTCACTTGCTAACAACAATCAAGGAGTGTTCTGTGCCTTCTAATAAGAATTTTGGACGCATACATCTTCTATATAGGAGTAGAGTCATTAATGTTAAAAGAAAACTTAGAATACAATAAGACCTAGGCTTTCAGTTCCCAATATTTGAATAAGTTTTAATTACAAACATATATCATAGATACGTACAGTGTTTTTAAGTAGCATTAGCTTTCAACATATTACTGACGAGTTTTGAAATGTTGGTCTCTAATAGGTTGTGATTAAACGTTTGATTAATTGTTCGTAATACTATTTTATTGAAAAAAAAATTTACAGCAAAAAAATAAATAAATAAAATGAAATAAATAAATAAATCAATAAAAAATTTCAAAGTTACTTTTATTTGTTGAGTGGGTGTTTTTGGAGGTGGGGTACCGGTTGATGTTTACCCAATCGTTTCATGACTGTTCGTTTTCTGCAGATACTGGACCATCCTATTGACTGACCTGGAGCATCTCCATACCAAGAAATAATCAGACGGCGCAATCTCTTCTCCACGTCATGTCAACAACAACATCAGGCCTAACACCAGCCAGACGGTCATTGCTGGACATTGCCAAACATTATTTTAGAAACGTAACACTGTGATTTTTTAGAGCTAATATTAAAACACTTCAGCGATAAAGATTTATAGCATTTACTAGTGTTCTATAACAATATTATATATATATATATTTCCACAGATCTTTTAACTATTTTATGATTAAATCGCATGCTCGGAAAAATTTGTTATTGAAAAATTAGAGATTTTCAATGTAGCTTTCCCATAAAATTTAAGAATTTGTTTTGATGCTATACTGTAAAAAAGCAGTTCTAACGAAAAAGACGAAATAAACAAAGTAAATGTGTAAGCTTTAAAGAGATATGATACGTATACCCACATTCATTTAATTGCACGGTGTCCTATATATAAAACACTTATTGGGCTCTGTCTCGTCGTTTGAATTTAGTTTTATAAATAAGCAATTTTTTAAACAAATTTGATAAATAATAAGAGTTAAACCATATGTTGATGACCCGGACCAAAATACAATTATTTCAAACACCAGTTAACATGATAACGCAAAATGCCTGTAAAAATGAACACTTTTAATGTAAAAAAAAATATTATATTTTTCTATCTGAAGACTTCAGGGATAACTTTGAAATAGCAAACTTCTGTTTTCTAATTAAATTATATTTTTTAAAAAAACGTTGCACACTTGGATGAACTGAAGGCTTGCAAACAGGGAGCGGTACTCTGATTCATTGGGCTACTGCTACTATAAAAAGTAATCCTCAACGCGATATAATAATGACATATTCATAACATATTATAGGCAAACACAGTGCTTAATTACAAACAAAAAATTTCCATTCATATTCTCTTATATTTCTACTTTATTGAACCCTGTCGTCTAAACCTAACATCGTGTCACACACGTACATCATCTATAAATATAATTCTCCTCATGGTCCAACCATGCCGGACACAAAGCAAGCAAGCTGTCTGATCCCACCTACCAATCAGCTGCCAAGAAAAGGTAGTGCACAGGTTGGGGCTCATCGAGACCAACGATGCACTCAATAGAGGTCTATTACTTTGTTCTTTCAGAACAACAGAATAACCTGTATTTCGTAGTGTAGTGGTAATTACTTCCGCCTAACACGCGGAAGGTCGTAGGTTCAAGCCCCAGCTATGACATTACTTTTTTAATTTTTAAAAATGTTTGTGTTTGTGCCCGTTCATTTCCCACTTTCTTTTCGAACATGACTTCACAACACGGCTGTTCATTCGCGATGTTCTGAATTCTTCATGATGTATATTTTGTTTGTTCTCCCCCCTCCCCCCTTTTAATTTCTTTGCACTATTTATGAGCAAGTCTGTGGCTTATACTACGCCGCGGGCCGCATCTAGTGAGTGTAAATTTAAGTTGTATTAGTACACTGAGAACACAACAATAAAATAAGTGATAAGCTGCTTCACTAAAATTGGCTATGTAACTTAGCAATTCAGAAATTAATGACTGCCTACCTCTTGAAGAATCAGTGGCGTAGCGAGAGGGGGGCAAGGAGGCTAGTTCCCCATCCGTCACTTTGAAAGGGGCCGCAAATTCCTAATCTTTAATGAGCTTTTAAGAATGATTTTTCAATTGGAAAATTTTATCAAAATAAAAAAAAAAATATTATTACAAAATTGATTTTGAAAAAAAAAAAGTTAAGGAACTATCCTAAATTATGTAAACGTTTCTACTGCCGTACCTTCATATTCCACGATGAATATAAATTATTATTATATTTATGCTACTGAAATGAAAAACTATGAGGCTTAAGTAGTAAGAGAGCGTGAAACTGATCTGCTGGTAACTTTAATTGATTATTTGGTCGTGAAAATTATTGTACTCAAACAATTTTAAATATGAGCCCATCGAATGCAAGAGCTGCAATCTGTTGGAGCGGCGAATTCCCCCATTTTAACTAGCTTACTGAAATGAAAAACTTAAAATTAGTTTTAAATTTAAAAAAGTAATATCTTAATGTAAATATTAATTTTAAAATAAGGAAACTTTATTAATACAAAACGTGAACGTTTCTAATGCCTAAATTTCCAACTGCATATTGAGTTTTCTTATAAAAATGTTACTAAACTATTTAAAAAAATAGATCTAGTGTAGTATAATTACACAACGCTTATTTGCTGGTTATTATAACTGATTCAAGCTACCCAGCCTCAAATCTTGTAGAAGCGAAAATTGCTGAATCCGTTAAAAGTAAAAAAAAAAAAAAGCTAATACAATTTCAACAGCAATAATGCACGCAATTGATATAATGAAATTGCACTTATAGGCAGATTTACGAGATTGAGTGTCCAACATATTAACATTAACTTCTACAAATTAGACATGGAACTCACTACAAAATAGAGCTTAGATGGGTAAATATATGACATAAGACAATAGAAGGCTGAGTCACTTAGACTCTTATAGCCCGGCCTACAATACCAACAGCGAGCCTCAACTTAAGGGCATCGCCATGGAGATATTCCTCCACAGTGCGATGGCTGCCTGACGCGTCCACGTCCCCAATTGCTGCAGAGGATTCAGTCAGCAGATGTGCCACTGTCTCCTCGGCCATACCACATAAACGGCAGCCAGGTTCGCTGTTTCTGTCTAGCCTGTGAAAGTAGCTGTTTGTTGGACAATGTCCAGTCCGTATCTGCGTGATGAGGGACTGGCAGCTATGGGACAGTTTCCACCAAGGATCTCGCTTGGGCGGTCGTGGCATTTTGTTGTAAACATGCTTGCCGTATCACCATTTTGCCAGGCCAAAAGCCATTTTACCAACAAAAACAGGCTTCTAGCAACAATTTGACCCCCAGTTGGGTCATTAGGTGATCGATTGGGGACTGAGCAGCGCCCTGCTGCGCCAGCAGGTTTGCCCTTTCCTGTTGGGATATTTTTGCGTGCCATGTTATGTACTGTTGGATGACCATTCCCCCGCGCACAATTATAATGATCTCCAGTACACCATTGACAGTTTTCGTCTCCAAAGAGCTCTGACCCAAGGTTTCAGGGGGGGATCTTGAATTGGTGAAGACTACGACTGTTTGAAATCTCTTCCTTCTACATAGGCATAAGCGCACCTCTTTCATACCTTTGTGTATAGCCTCTAGCTCAGTTACTACTGACCCCCCCCCCCACAGGGTATTCAATTAGTGCACCGAACCCACTTCGTCCATCAATGAAGTTTGACTCGTATGGGTAAAAAATAGGAATAAATGATTTCAAGCTATTGATTACATTTTATTCCAAAGTTCATTAAGATATTTAAACCTTGAAATTACACTGCCAAAATGGCCTTCCATAAATGACGCGATGCTGACCGATTTTCACCCTCTCCCTCCTCTTCACAAAAGTTAGCCCCCCTCCAAAATGACGTCAAAAAGCTCCCCCCCCCCCCAAGAAAAGCCGTAGTTTCTAATTGAAAAAGACATGTTTCTACTCACTTTTTTCATTTAAGTATGTAAGGCTGCACTCTAATATCTTAGCATTCATGAAGCCACGTAAAACGACTTAAAGTAAGTTGTACGCTATTCCGCAAAGCTTGGGATGCTCCACAGCTTCTTACCATGTCTCCATTAGATCGTTATTGTCCTCCAATTTCTTGACAAGCTTCGCGTTATTTTTTAATTCGATCAGTTCCATTTGGACACACAACGGCCCACTCTCTGTCTCAACCGAATGTGGAGAAGCAACGAGTCTCATATTTTATGAAATCTTGTCGAAATCCTGAAAACTTCCTGTGAATTCCAACAACAGCGCTTTGAGGACGCCTGAAAATGACATTAGCCGGAATTTGATCTTTTCTTTATTCATATGTTATGGCTGTCAATTGGAGCGGTGAGTTACGGCAAATGATAGAGATTGAGTTGTTGGATATGAGTTTGTAGCAAACGACATCTGTCATAGAAATCTCTGTATTCTTTGGTGTATGAGGCAAACTGTTGTTCCTTTGCCTTGCAGAGACTCTTTGAGACAGTTGATATAAATTAAAAAATCTACACGGAAGTCTAGAGATAATAAAAAGGAATACTTTTGCAGTTGGCAGTACCTGGTTTTCGTAGCATAAAATTCCTGTATTTTTTTCGTAGAAGCAGAACATGGCGAGAAGTTTCTCTCTAAGACAAACAACGAACACTGGTGTGATACAGAATATCTTCAGCCGACGAATCATTTGTGTGAAGATTGGCAGTGGCGAAGAGCATTCGCGTGAATGAAAAAGATGCTGCTATTAACATCCTTCAGAATGTAATCCAAATCAACACATTTAGAACACAGTGCCTCCGGGTGAACAATTCAGGGCAAATTTATGGGCTGGACATTACCGTGATCCTTCAACACAAAATTGGAAAATCTAGCCTTGCGGCCATTTTGCTTATCAACCCTGGCGGGCTGTACAGATGCCTCGCAGGTTCTTCATATCAACTTGGGGGGAGTCGATGAAAGCTTTTTTAACTGCTAAAAATATGTCTTCTCCTCGAGTTCGAGCAACAAGTGTCTCCATGAAGAGAAGATCCTACAGCTGAAGCCTAACACCAACGCGGCAAGAGCTATTTAAATATCGAAGAGCGTTTAACACTGCAGATTACGCTACAGCTCCAGGAGTAGTATTTTTTTGTTGTTACAATAGCAAGTACTTAAGGGTGTAAATGAATATTCGATATTTCGTTTACCACCTCATAGAATATATTGCCAAATTGCAAATATTTGACGGCCGCAGGTTGCGCACCCCTGGTCTACATGCTCTATAAGTTGTCTTTTCTAAGACCGGAAGGCGACCTTTCTAATTAAGTAATGTTACTAATCCAAAAACACTTAGCTTTGATAAGAATGGTCCTCATCAATCACAATGGACAAGCAACGATGTTTTTATCATAAATATGGAAATAACAAAACTTTTGCAATTTTTTGCACCATAAAGTTTAAAACAAGTTTTAGCATTTGTAATGCCACTAAATTAGGTAAATTTAAGTTGTAATTAATATACATCTGTTTAGAGAGTCCTCAAAGAATACCCGGATATTTGATGGTTTTAATGGAAAAGGTCCATCTACCTACCGGAAATTTCTATTAATAGATTTCCGCCATGATGTAACAAGCAAATGACTTACACCCAACTACACGCTTGATTTGTTTAATGTACACTAGTTATGTGTTTTACCCCTGCATCAACACCATTGTTCTGTGTCGCATTTAACTGTAAAAATAAAGGTAGTTTAAAAAACCAACTCATAGTGTTACTAATTTAAAAAAAGAACAATATGCCGTCAATTGTATGGCAGAAGCATATAAATATAGGCTAGAATGCGAACCTGTAGAGCACCAAATACTATACATAAGCAAGAATGCCAAACTGTAGGGCACCAAAATACCCCGCAAGGGTAGAGTGCCAACCTGTAGGGCATCAATTTACCGAGAGGCAACAGGCCAACAGAAAATGTGGGTGGATGCGGTTCAAAAGATCTACAGCTGCTTGGGTACGGGCATGGAAGTGAAAGGCCAAGGACCGGTCTAAAAGGAGAAAAGTGACTGGGAAGGCCAGGCCCATGCATTGATTGTAGCGCCAATGGTCACGATGATGTATTTTGCTCCCCACCTTACCCGCACCTTTTCCTAGGCCACTGCATGTATGTTGAGAATTTCCACAAATAAAACGACAATCAGTGGACGCTCTTCGTGATAATTTTTTAGATGTTAAAATATAATTATAATAAAGTGATAAGAATTATCTGAAATTTTTTACTAGAATTTTCTAGCCAAGGGCGCCTCAATTATAGGGCAGCCGAAAAAGAAGCAGCTTGCTCCAATCTGAGCTAACGAGGTGGGGGTGGGGTGGGATACAAATCTCACAGCGGTTTTTAAATCAATATGAGTAGAAAATTTGTTATTGAGCGATCTCTTCCACAGGGAGCAGCAGTCGATCATCGTTGACGTCTGCGATACTTCTACTGGCACGGGCCACTAAGAGAATCCTCGAGGAATCCCAATCCTGGGCAAGTGTCCCCAGCATCTTCCAATTTTGCCCAAATTTTTTGACATCTTCCTAAAAATTTCGGGGCCAAGCAAATTTTGGACGACCTCTTTCCTGCTCTCTCTGAGGGTTCCAGTACAGAGCTTGCCTTGTTGTATTGCTGGTTGTTTTCGTACTCAATCCATCATCATCACCACAAAAAATTGAAAGGGCATGTAAACTATTTAAAAATTAATTTTTAAACGGAATTTTCAAGGGTTTGAACAGTATTCTAATGTTTCACCACCACCTCAAAAAAAAAAAAAAAAAAAAAAACTAACAAACAACAACAACAACCGAGACAACCGACTAATGAAAAAAATTGTTTCTTATATTAATCAATATTCCTAACTCACGAGGAAAGACAAAAGACAAAAGAAGGTATCTGAAAACTGTTATATTAAAATAAATATTAATAATCATAAGACACTATTCTTAAAAAATGGAATTCAAAACAGAACCCACGAGACAATAATCACAAAACATGAAACACGGGTCTAACAGATTGCGGGCTTAGAATTGTACCCAACACAAGATGGTTACTAACAATCTTCTTTCTAAAGACTTGCCCAAGTAAAAACTGCCTTATTTAAAAACGTGCCTAATTTAGCAATGACCTAATTAGGCACAGACTTTATTTAAAAAAAAAAAAAAAAAAAAACACTGACGTAATTAAAAACTTGCATGCTTAAATCAAACCTAAAAAATTTAAGGAAAACTAAATACAACTCGTAACTCAATCAATACAGATTTGTACAGATAGAACTTTTTTCCCCCATTAGTCTTCAAGGAAGAAAAAATATTCTTAGTATCTTAACCTATATATTGCCAAATCTATTTAAAGAGTGCGCTGCAGTTAACTAGTCCATTTGAGTACCTTGTATCACCATCTCTGGTAAGTAGTTGTTTGTCCCAGCTTTTTTTTTGAGTAGCAAATCGTCCTCATTTTGGTACATTGTTTTTTTGTTTTTTTTTTAAATAATCAGAACTTATTGTTTTCAAACGAAAAATGTTTGCTGTTCAACTGTAAGTTAAAAATTTTATGGTATTCAAAGCTTGCTACAAAGTACGTCATTAAAAAGGTTTGCGATTATTTTTTTGTTTGACTGTTGTTGTTTTAAAATATTTTTTTTTGCGCACCCTCTCTACAACTTGTTGTATTATTAACCACTGTGTTTAAAGGTAATTCCCCTCCCTCCCAATATTTGATAACTTTATTTAGTCTTAAGATTCACACCACTATACAATCAAATCGGCTGCTTGGCCAAAGCCATGATGATTTTAATAAAAGCGGATTTTTTATGTTTAAAAAATATTATTTAAAAAAATGTCCTATGTATTCTGTGAACAAACAAACATTTCAAGTATAACTTTTTATGGAGTTATCTACCATCGGGGCCAGTCCTAGAGTATGCGGGGCCCGAGGCAAAAAATGATGAGCGGGGCCTCGGGCCCAGCAATGCAGCAGGCGAGGAGCAAGAAATTTGCATATCTAAGTGTATTAAAATGGGAAATAAAAAATTATACTAGCTGTTTCTCAAGATTCATACTGCAATGCAATAGATCATTTTGTGATGAAAGATATTAATAAACCGTTAGAATTTTGACGCCTTCGTAGATGCTTCAGTTTTTTGCACAACGACTCTGCTTCATTACGACCTGTTTGGATCATTACTTAACTCTGCAACTTCGAAAAGTGCATTATAGATTTCGCCTGCTTGCTATCGCACTGCCTTTACACTTTCCACGTGGCTTTTTCATCTTGTTTTTTTTAAAGAATGGTTTCACATAAATATTACGAACATATTTGGAAAGGATAGCTCATCCCTTTGTCAAAGCAGAAAATAGAAAATATTTCTTGAATTATACCCAAAAAGTCATTGCATCAGAACAAGTTTTTTGCCAAATCACATAGCAGCAAGTTGTAAATTTGAAAGGCACTAGGGGTAAAAAAAATTCCTATGAATTAAATTGTACAAGGGGAGCTTGTACGCCTGACTTATGCCTTTTTATATTTACCCCAGATATCTGCTGGAAAATCTTTTTTCTTCTTTTTTTTTCTAAATGCTTACTAAACTGTTATCGGAAAAAAATATTTTTTGAATTAAGATTTGGGGATATTATAAAATTTTTTAAATTTTAGTACGCTATTTTTGAATGATTTTTTCCTTACAAAATTAATATAAAGTTTACTTGATACAACTGTTATAAAGAAAAAGTGTTAGGTAAAAGTAGTAAAATTGCAAAAAGCAGTAAAATAAGTTAAGCCAAAGCGCAGGGCCCTGAAAAGTGCGGGGCCCAAGGCGGTTTCCTTGTTCGCCTTGCCCTAAGACCGGCCCTGTCTGCCATTCAACAGTCACAGTATTCCTACTACTAAGGCCTTCAAAACTGCACTAAAACACATTCCTTCAGACTTTACTTTCCAAATTTACACTGAAACATCTCTCTGACTGATAAACGTAGCTTATACGCCCTATAGGGTCATTATATTTTGTTTTTACATGGCTCATAGAATGAGGATGGTCTTCGACGACCACGACAGACAAACAAACATATTTGATTTGCAATTATGCTATGAATGTTATAAATGTATGTGTTTCTATTTTCATTTAAGCGCCGTGAGCCCCGCTGTTTTTTGGGATACCGCGCCATTCAAGATCTGAAATTATTATATTAATATTTGAAAGAAAAAAAACCAAATCTATACATAATTCCAGCTACATTTAAAAAAAAAATCAAGCCTTAAGTTTCTAAATTAATTTGCTTTTATTCCACACCGAAACCGATTCTACTACATCAACTTATTCATAACAGTTTGAGATTATGTACAACCCCTTAGCCCCCCATTTTTTAAAATTTTGTTTTTAATATCAATATGTATTAATCTATATGAATGTATTCCACAGCACACACTCAAAACTCTCACCATTTAGTTTCGTCGCACACTGTATTTAAAGTTAAAATGTGCCCTTTCTAGTTGTCAACTTTCTTCGACTTGAATATCTTTGTCACAAATGTTGCTTGGTCCGAGCAAAAATGCTTACATTTTTTTTTTTTGAAAAGCAAATTTGAAGAAAAATAAAGTTTGGCAAAGCTCAATTTAAATTTTAAGTTAATTTTTTAAGAATAAAATTATTTTAGATTCCAAAATAATTTTTTTTAAATTTGATATTCATTTTTTTTTTTTTTAGTCGCGGTAGAAAACACATCATAAACATGTCTATTCTGTACGCCATCTTCATTTTGGTGCCGGCTTTGACCTTAGTTCAAGGACAGGTCAGCCTGCAGCCTTACAACCTGACGGCGACTGCTATGTTTTTGAACACTGACTTAGACGTGAATGGCAACATCGACAGAAACGAGATTGATCTCAGTTTCAGAGTAAGTACGGTATTAATGGTCTGATCTGAAGTTTTAGAGCAATTACATTAAAGAAAGTCTCAACCAAAGTTTCGGAGTAAGTACGGTATTAATAGTTTAAACTAAAGTTGTAGAGTGCGTCTTCCTCCCTCCACCCCCAACAGCAATACGACATCAACCACAACAACAGAGTCAGCCGACAGGAGTACACCAGCTACGTCGACTCCCACACTCCATCACTCCACGCCCTCTCTCACGCACTCTACGACATCTATGACGTAGACAGCGATGACCAGCTTGACCACCACGACTTTGACAACTTCTTCGCCCTGATGGACGGTGACAGCAACGGACTGGTCAGCCACTTCGAATATGTCAGGTAAGTCCTTAGTTTGTGGTAGTGATTCCACTAAAATAAATAAAATGCAACCATACTCTTTTGTCCGTGTAGTGAATATGTTCCTAGATCTAGTGCTAGGCTGATTCCATTCTATTTTCTATTAAAAACAAATCAATGAAGCTGATGAAAAAAAATCGTTCACGGCAACAAACATTAAGGCAAATGAGGATAAGGTGAACCGAAATTGATAATTGAAGATTCGTAAAACTTTTAGGGGAACTTAAAGCGACCTCGCGAATATATTTTCATTCAAGGTTAATTATTATTATTAATTTTATTATTATTCAAGCTGACCCCGTTGTAAAGTCAAACGAATCATTCATTATTATCTTGATTTAAAATCATTATTTGTTTTTTGGGGAAAAGGTGGGGAGGGATTAGGGAGAGAAATGAACTCCAAATAGAAGAGTTGATTTCTTTTTCTTTTCTTCTCATAACGAATTCGCTGTTATTGAACAAGATGAATTTTCGATTTTGCCTTTCGTTGTGACTTTCAGGTACTGGTCCATCCTATTTACTGATCTGGAACATCTGCACGTGAAGAAATAAACGGGGATTCCTCATAATCCATGAAATCATATTATCTTTTAGTGGAACTTAGTTGAAATTAATAAACTGATGATAACAACACTATTCTTTTGTCATTTGCTTGAGGTTCTATTTTGGTGTTACTCATGGGCGTCGCTAGGAATTTTTCCAGGGGGGGGGGAAGAATCACGTTTTTTAATTTAACTGACAATGCCATACAGGTTTAATTTTCAATTAAATTGAAGTTAAGTATAACATAAGGGCCAAAAAAAATCTTAGAAATTAATATGACTAAGAAATTAATCCTGTAATAGCTAAAATTTTAACATATATGGATGCATTTAATCAATTAAAAACGTAAGATCGCTCGAGAAATTGAAGTTTTGCTGAGAAATAATATACTTGTAGAAATATCAGGATTACCAAAGATGAATATCAAAATGTTTTTATAACAGGCTTTAAAAAAAAAAAAAAAACCAACAACAACAACAACAAAAAACAAACAAACAACGAAAAGTAGTGTAATTTCGGTATTACGAAATGCCGTTATTAGAAGCTTCTGGGGCTTCTGCAGCATCTGACTCATTGGCTTTGAGGACAACAGTACAAGTTCAACAGCAAGAAACAACTGGGACAACTGTTTCTAATTTGATTATCGCTCACACTTATTCATTTCCTAAATTGGATATTGGGAGGTATGTCAGGACACACGACGTTTCGGGTGAGTTGAAATTGCAGCTGATTCGTGATTGTTTGACCTCTGATAAAATGTATGCATGAGTTAAGAGTAGTGAGTGAAACAGAGTTTTTTTTAGTTTTTAGGCATGCATAGTTATCAGTGGCATTTATACTCGCAAATGTTAAAAGGTGCGTTTTGAAAAAAAGTTAACTTTCCTTTAAAAAACGTTAATGTATAAGATCTATACGGCGGTAAATCAATAACACAACAAATATAACAAATTAGACTGAGTCATATGCAATGGCTTTGTTTCACTGCAGCTAGTGGAAAAAATTAACTCAGCTTTTTAGATCATGTTGGTCTACGGGCCAAGTGAGGCAGCGTGCACATGTTTCTAAGTTACACGTTCTTATGTGGCGGGAGGATTGTGTGACCCATACAATGCCCAACCGCCTTTACCGGTACGGCAACTAAATTTAAGTAAACATCAGGGTTTCGGGTTGGGTGTGATGTGGGGCTCGGGGACACAATAGGACCCAGAAGGGGGTCCCAGCCTCCAACGGGACTCGAATGTTTCGTTATCGTATTTTTCGTAACCTATTGCCACCGTTTCGGGATCTCTTTAATCATCATCCACTTCCAACATGATGGTATTCTTTCATCCACAACAAATAGCCCAAGTTTAGGGATTTACTTTTCGAAACCAGTCGCTAACATATAGGGATACATTTTTATTGAGATGTGTATGTATAACACACCCCAGAGGACCATTGATATATTGGGTACGAACAAAAGTCATATTTTGGTACCTCCTGTTGCACCCCGTACATTTTCGGGACCTTCTCCGTCAATCATGGGTAAAAATTCACCCCCCCCCCCCTTCTCCCGTTCGAAAAGTTAATTTTAAGCCAAAGACAAAAGTTATTGGTTTCACTCCTTGAGACCGTTGTTACGAGTAGGTGGGGTGGGGGGGGAATCCCGCATTTGTGATGATGTGTCACAAGGGTGAGGGGGTGTTTAAGAAATGTGACGTCTTATGAAAAATGCGCAACTTTAAATAAAAATTCCACTAAAATATTTGATTGTTTGCAGTTTATTCAATGAAGTTTTCAATTTTTTTCAATGGCTTCTTACGTGTTACGATATTAGAGTGCAGCCTAACACCAAATACATACTTTAATGATAAATAAAAAAAGTAATTTGCAACATGCGATTTTTCATTTAGGAAGTACGGCTTTCATGGGTGGGGTGGGGGTGTCAAAGCTTTGTGACATCGTATTGGACGGGATCTATGTTTTTTGTGACAAAAAGGGGGGGGGTGAGGTAAAAATCGGCCAAAATTGCATGACGTCAGTTATGGACGGCCTCTTTCTAGTTTTTTGTCATATTGTGTTTTCCATATTGAATTTATTGAAGAAACACAATCGAACATTCTAAATTTATTGGCTTCAACGCTGCATAAATAAATGCTGAAATAGAAAAATATAAGCAGTGAAATCGCCGTCCTGTTATGTATATATAACGACTGAGGCACCGGTGGGCGAAATACAAACATCTACTTATTTGAAAAATGGAAATATAAACCAGATGCATATATTTTAGTATGTGTCTAAATCTTCCAACTTCCTATTTCAAAGTAGTGCTGTTATCGATTAACTATAATTTAATAGTTAACTTTTGAAAAACTAACGATTAATTGGGATCGTTAATTCAGATTTACTCTGAAAATAAAAATTTATTATGTCCATTTTGTAACGCAGTAATTCATCAGAAGAGCTGTCGTTATTTTCTGCCTCTGAGTCAGACTCCATTACTGTCATTAACTTCATAAACTTTTCATTTGATTTGATAAGTATAGGCAAAATGCTGTTAATTAAAGACCCTACTTCCCCTCCTTGAGTACGAAATAATGGATGGCCACTAGTTAGGATGTTATTTTTTGCCAATTAATCTTAATCAAGTGTCCTGGGTCTGTATTTTTCTCTTGTCACAACACCCTTGCCACCCTCCCCACACACAGACATTCCAAGGCCGATTCTTTATCTGAAGAACATTAAAAGTAAATTGGTGCATGTTCTTCGTGAGAATTTTTTAGGCGATAAAGATAAAACCGATAAGAGTTCGTCAAGTGGAATGTACTCTATCTTCTAGCCTAGGGGGTCTAAACTCATATAAGATTGGGGGGGGGGTGGAGATTGGATGCAGCTGAGCCTTGGGAGGGTGGGGTGGACGAATAAAATTTCCAGAATTCCAAGTTTAGGTTTTGCAATTAAAAAAATTAAAAAAGAAAAAGGAAAGATAATTTTAATGTTCGAGATAATCAAGGGTAACAAATCAAAACCTTTTTTCATTGCCACCCCCTTTTGTTTTCATTCATTATTCGCTATGGTCAATACTAATTTGAGAACAAAAAAAATAATAATGAATTTTGTTAAAAGGACGAGGGACTGGTTATTGTATTGTTGATTAATGTCAAGTTTAATATGATTTCTATACCAATGTATATCATATAAAAAATTGTTAAACTAATAGTCGGACCTGAAAATTCAACCAGTACTGTAGACTGACGCCGACAGTTCTTCTTGATTGTATTACTCAACTGAAAATGAAAAACCCTTTAAAAAAATATACCGCATTTATTAGGAAATAAGAAGAAGAGAAAGTTATAACCGTTACTAATCTCATTTCAAAATAAAAGAATTCTTGTTCTTGTGAAAGCAAGGATTTGTTCACTTGGGCTAGGACGTCACTAAGCCCAAATGGAGCTGCGTATGGGTAGCCTACCTAACAATCCTAACATTTATTATGGAAATAAAGATGACTGGTTAATGCGTGGAACCCTAATAGCCATGGCCTGTGAACGCTGCATCACTTGCCAACAGACCGGCATAGTGTGTGGACCCAATTATCTTATGTATAGAAGTAGTGTTTATACAGATAAGACAAAATAGGTTACAAACAAGATAAGACATCATTTTATTTTGGCATTGAAGAAAATATTAGTTTTTAACTATTGAAGTCCCGAATATTAGTAGTGAAACCCTTTACCACTGCAATATTTAAATCAATAACTTTTACCCCTTACCACTAATTTGGTTCAATCAATCACTGTACCCCTTACCACTACATTAGTTCAATCAATCACTGCTCCCCTTACCACTATATTAGTTCAATCACTGTACCCCTTAACACTACATTAGTTCAATCACTGTACCGCTTACCACTACATTAGTCCCATCAACTACTGTTCCCCTTACCACTACATTAGTTCAATCAACTACTGTTCCCCTTACCACTACATTAGTTCAATCAACTACTGTTCCCCTTACCACTACATTAGTTCAATCAACCACTGTTCCCCTTACCACTACATTAGTTCAATCAACTACTGTTCCCCTTACCACTACATTAGTTCAATCAACTACTGTTCCCCTTACCACTACATTAGTTCAATCAACCACTGTTCCCCTTACCACTACATTAGTTCCATCAAACACTGTACCCCTTACCACTACATTAGTTCAATCAATCACTGTTCCCCTTACCACTACATTAGTTCAATCAACCACTGTTCCCCTTACCACTACTTTAGTTCAATCAACCACTGTTCCCCTTACCACTACATTAGTTCCATCAAACACTGTATCCCTTACTACTACATTAGTTCAATCAATCACTGCACCCCTAATCACTACATTAGTTCAATCACTGCACCCCTAATCACTACATTAGTTCAATCAATCACTGCACCCCTA
This sequence comes from Radix auricularia, assembly GCA_002072015.1. NCBI lineage: Eukaryota > Metazoa > Mollusca > Gastropoda > Lymnaeidae > Radix > Radix auricularia. Next base: position 80,847 of record MUZC01004150.1, on the reverse strand, counting down.
ATCACTACATTATTTCAATCAATCACTGCACCCCTTACTACTACATTAGTTCAATCAATCACTGCACCCCTAATCACTACATGAGTTCAATTAATCATTGCACCCCTTACTACTACATTAGTTCAATCAATCACTGCACCCCTAATCACTACATTAGTTCAATCAATCACTTTACCCCTTACTACTACATTAGTTCAATCAATCACTGCACCCCTAATCACTACATTATTTCAATCAATCACTGCACCCCTTATCACTACATTATTTCAATCAATCACTGTACCCCTTACCACTACTTTAGTTCAATCAACTACTGTTCCCCTTACCACTACATTAGTTCCATCAAACACTGTACCCCTTACCACTACATTAGTTCAATCAATCACTGTACCCCTTATCACTACATTAGTTCAATCAATCACTGCACCCCTTATCACTACATTAGTTCAATCAATCACTGCACCCCTAATCACTACATTAGTTCAATCAATCACTGCACCCCTAATCACTACATTAGTTCCACCAAACACTGTACGCCTTACCACTACATTAGTTCTATCAATCACTGAACCCCTTACCACTACATTAGTCTCATTAGTCACTTAACTTACAGACAATGGCCACAGATTTTTAAGATGAGGATTTTAAAAATAAGAGATATAAAACACTGTTTCATTTTTTAAAAAAATTTTTAAAAATAATTTTAAAAAACTATGTTAACAAAATTTGGAAATTATAAGCGTGAAATAGACAAAAGAGACGATCCTGCTAAAAACAATGGGCTTAAAATCATTGTCTTAAGTATGGGCCTAACAAAATATTGATATAAACAAAATATGTGTAAAACTTCAATCAGGCATATAGATAAGTTAGTATGTGTAATGCTAACAGGGTATTTTATTTGTGTGACGTCTTGTCAAGGCTCACACACACCCTTTTTGCATGACATGTATCTACCAAATACTGATACAATAAGACAGTAATGTTTTCATTATTAACTGCGACCTAATTAAAACTAAGCCAGAAAATATTTGAGTAGAACCATATTGTGCGAGCAATTTAACCATTCACAGTACGTACATCAGGACTCAATTTTTTATCGGTTAATATTTCAGAAGGAAAAAAAAATCTCCAGTCTTTTAACCTATATTCTAAAATCTATTTAACGAGTGCTCTGAAGTTTATGTTTATTTCTCCATTTCAGTCACTTAAGCCAATAACGTCGGTAAGTAGTTTTTTTTTGTCCACATATTTAACTAAACTTTTTTTTTTTACCTCCCCAACTTTATTACACTTATACTTGTATTACATTTTGTTGATTTAAATTTAACGTACTGTTTATCGAAAAGAAATTATAGTTTTGCCCATATGGAATCGAAAAGGGCGGCTAAAAAATCATCAACATATGCAATGATACCACACCACATTCCTAATTTATTTGGTTTCTTTTAAATTTTATTTAAAGATATATTGCTAGTCTTCTTAACAACTCTATTCGACTTGAAGGTCTTTCAAATTGTGATCGTTATTGCTTCTTGGTTTGTTAACTAACATTCTTCTCGAATTCAGATTTCTACAAAAGTCATTCAAATTCATTTTGTGTTGATGAATTTTAATTTAAGTTTTCTTAAGCGCTCTAGAGATCCAAAAGCAATCTTTCGATTGTTTAAAACAAAATATTTTTTAAAAAAATATTTCTATCAGCGTTGAAGACACAACAAAAGTATGTTTATCCTCTACGCCATCCTGTTTTTGGTCCCGGCCTTGACCTTAGTTGAAGGACAGGTTAACCTGAAGCCTTACAACCTGACAGCGACCGCCATGTTTTTGAACACTGACGCAAATGTTGATGGCAACATCGACAGAGCTGAAATCGACCAGAGTTTTAGAGTAAGTACGGTAGTCATAGACTTTCTTCAAAGTTTCAGAGTAAGTATGGTAGTCAGGATCAAATATTTTAAGCCTGTACAAACAGATGTGTTCTGGTAGCTTAAGGGTAGCTGTGATTATTACCTGGCATTAGTTGGGGTAAAGTAAAGGCGGCTGGGTGTTGGTCTAGCCACACTATCCCCTCAGATGACGTTGCCGTAGAAACTTGCGAACGCTGCTTCACTAGCCCTATATGTCCGTGATATAGAAAAGGAACTTAACATTTGGACGTTTTATATACATCCAGCACATGTTTACAGTCTATCAATGGCCAGAACTAACAGTAAATTAAAATTGCGACGATTTTTCCCCTTTACTTCCCCACTCCCAACAGCAATACGACATCAACCACAACAACAGAGTCAGCCGAGTAGAGTACACCAGCTACGTCGACTCCCACACTCCATCTCTCCACCCCCTCTCTCACGGCCTCTACGACATCTATGACGTGGACAACGATGACCAGCTTGACCACCACGACTTCGACAACTTCTTCGCCCTGATGGACGGTGACAGCAACGGACTGGTCAGCCACTACGAATACGTCCGGTAAGTCGAGATAATTTAAATGTGACTTTTTGAAATTTAGGGGTTTAGAGTTTTTGTATTTTTGTATTTAGGTTTTAGAGTTTTAGACTTTGGGTTTTAAGCTTTTGGCTTTTTTAAAATATTATTATTATTATTATTACTATATTTTTAAAATAGCTTTTGGAATTCTAGGTTGTGAAGTTTTGAGCTTAAGAAGATAAGGGCTTAGGAGGTTTCGAACTTTTGGAGTTTTGGACTTTGGGTTTTCTAATTGTGTCATTTTTTAAAAAAGGCTTAATCCTTTATTATAATGATTTCTGAAAATTTCTATAGAAATTGTATTTATCCTTCTCATTTTCAGTTATTGGTCTATTCTATTTACCGATCTTGAACATCTCCATGCCATTCTCGATAAATAAACATTGATCAAGCGAGTGAGGCGAGTCTCATCAACATGGAAGAGTTCGATTACCTATTTACAGACCTGTGTAAAAGTGAATGGAAACTGACTTATATGATCTCTGTTGTGGAGGTTATGTAAAATAAATAAACTGACAAAATCGAACGAAATTTTTGTGTTTATTTTAGTAACAATTTTATTTTCATACTTTTTTAATTACTTTGATGTCAACGTCTTTCGTCCACTTAAATTTGATTCTGAGACGTATTTAGGATAATTTGGCCCATGACAAACTAAAAACTTGTCTCCCCTCTTACTTATTATAACTGTTAACTTATTAAAATGTAACTTTTGTGTCATCCTTTTGGTGCTCCTGAACCTCCTCGTTCTGGGACATATGTTCCAAACTCCCACCACCCCTCTCTCACCACATCGTTACAGCTCTGATTTGATTGTATTTAATTTTACAAAAATAAAATAAAAATAATCAGTGAATTTTTATCGTCAAACAGGCATTGATTTTTTGACAAATATTATATCGACTAACATAAATGAAGAAAGAATACATAGAAACCACAAGGTAGACAGCTGTTCATCTTTTTAACATGGAAGTGTGCCAAAGATTGTGTTCTGGGAAATAAAACGCCAGAGAAAAATGTCAGATTGTTAAAAACATCTTGATTTTTTAAAAAAAATATCATTCAAAACTAACACAAAAATGAAAGAGAAAGAAAAGTTGCATTATGGGAAAAAATATGATTATTTGTCAAACTTAAAGAATGTTTAATCCCCTTATCCCACACCGCCTCTTATCATTTCCTCCTTTTGAAAGAGGAAAGAAAAGAGGGTCTCTAATATCCAACATTTTCTCAATCGTAACATGTTGAAGAAAAACTTTATTTATCAGGCAACGTTATATGAGAGACTCAGTGTTCTGGAAAGGTTTTTGTGTCAAAATGAAGTCGTAAATGATCAATTCTCAGCAAAAAACTATATGAACTAGATTTCATTCCTTAGCGTTGTGTCATAGTCATAACAATATTTTAAATATCTCTGTACCTTGTGCCAATGATTTGAATAGAACTGGCTTTCTTGTCTATCCGTCTGTGGTGCTCAAATTTCGGAGAAAATTTTTATCCCACATTTCTTTGTTGAATTCCCTTGAAATATTGCAAACTTTCATATTGACGGTAGGGACAATATACTCGTGTAAAAAATAGAAAGATTTTGATGGGATTCTAACTGCTTTCTTTACCTGGGGAAAATATTCATTTAAAAAAAACAAACACACACACACACACACACACACACACACACACACACACACACACAAACACTNCGTATATCATATTATTACTTCGAAGTTTCCTTAAAACTTCCATAAGTAATGCCTGCTGTGAGATATATATATATTATATACATACATACATATAAAAACAATTTTATGCAGACGATCGAAAATAATCATTTTTAGGGCATTTTTTTCTAAAATTAGTAGCGTCATCCGGACATAAATTGAAAATTATATATATTTATTGATTATTTTTGGTGCGCTGCTTTCTAAAATTAGGAACGTCACGGACAGGACAGACGGACAGGACAGACTGACTGGACAGACGGACTGGGCATACGGACTGGACAGACATACATTGCAAATTATGTACATTGACTATTTAGATGTAAATCGCGGTGAAAATAAATAACTTCTCAAATTAATTAATTAAAAAAATTTTTTTTTTAAATTAATATTTCTGACCACCTCAGTAGCTTTCTTTGATTGGTAGTAAAGTGGTGAAATTTAAATGCAGGACATTTAACAGAGCATACTGTAACGTGGGAATAATTTCTGTGACCACAATGTTAAAATGAACCAAGATAACGATTTTGGTTGCCGTCTTAGAATTTGAGAATCGGGATTCCTTGACATTCACAAAACCATTGAAGAGCGTGTAACTGAACAAATTTTATTTGAAAACTATAATATATGAAATATTTTTACTTTATGACAACGATTTAAATAAAAAGAAAACCGAGCTAAAAATAATTTTCAAAATGGAGCAGCTCCCTTTAAAATACATCAACGCTTCTAATGCAAAAACATCAAACTCCACAAGGAATCTGAATTCTTCTGGTACTAATGCTACTGAACTGAAAAAACAAAGAGGCTGAAGTATTATAAGATCTTGACAATTATGGGCTGGTACCTATAAATGGAAGGAATCAGAAACCGGATTTTAAAAAAAAAATCACAGACTTTACAAAACAAATAACAATAAGTTGTTGTTAAAGAAAACACAACAAAATGACAAGAATTTCTTGTTGGAATGCTCGACAGCATTAAATCCTGGTAAAAAATAATGGCCTTTTGCGGTTACAGAGAGGAGAATACTTGTGGAAATATACGCAGTTCTTGAACTGATGCATCTGAAAGCAAATTACGATCTAGTGATTCAAGGCTCGAGGATATCATGTAAAATTTGATAAAAAATAATTTTAATAAATCATTTTTTACAAAAAATTGTCATATCAATGAAATTGACCTCATTACAGTTTTAGGAGATTAAATTCGCAAAATGATATTTCAAATACAAGAGACGAAATATTCTATTTTATTCGATAGCATTCCAGACATTTCACTTAAGGATGAAACAGGTCCAGTGGGATATGTAGAAATTGAAAGTCAGAAAATAGTATTGTGAATATTTTAAATATTTCATTTTACCCCCCCCCCCCCAAAAAAAAAAATAATTTAAAAAAAATGAATTTGCTTACGACGTGTCTGAAGGGATATTTTTAAAGTTTAAAGCTGATGATCTTAAACTAATGGTCTGCAGATGCTCACGTATGTTTATACTTATTCGTGGCTAGAAATTATACAGACGTTCAAGAAATACTCAAATAAATCAATCTCAGTATTAAATTATTACCATCCTCAATCAGTTCAATAACCTTAATTTATTTACATGATGATCCAACGAAATCTGCAAGTAATTTTGTTACACAAGAACGTTGTTACGTATTTTCCCCCAAGTCCATACACTATTGCAAAAAATCGTATTACCTACACTGGCAAGGCACTAAAAGGACTTCAGGATAAAACATAGTTAATATACCACGAAGACGTGGTGAAAATAGTGAATATACCATAAACACACGAACAGACACATGAACTTTGCTGTCACAATGAAATCCTTTTCTATTCTACTTTTTAGAAATTCGTAAACATGTATTTTATGAAATTCAATGACGCTCTAAACTATTTACTATCAAATGGTGCTAAACTGCTTTAGATCTATAGCGAAACTAATGGAGTACGCAGAGGATGATTAACTTATGCTAAAATTTTATGTGAGGGCCTTGACACTTTAATTGAACATTCATTTGAATTCCTCGAGAGCATTTTATGGCGATGGCAGCAAATATGTAGTTATTTTATGTAGAAAAGCAGTTGAGAATAATAAATTTGATTAGTTCATAAAGTTAGGTTATCGTTGAAATTCATATGAGGTTTCGGAAGTTACAGACTTTGGAAAACATATATATTTCGTGCACCATATTAGATCAAGTTTCTCCCATGACATGGCCAGGCAAGTATTATTTTATCTAACGGGAAACAAAAATGAATTAATCTATTCAAACCCACTTAATTTTTTCAAGTTGATCAAAGTATTTAGGATTGAAGTTATCGTTGCGTATATCATATTATTACTTCGAAGTTTCCTTAAAACTTCCATAAGTAATGCCTGCTGTGAGAGAAGCTCTAAAATTAAGTAATGAATTATGATCAATAATGAATACTCCAACTATAGGAACTTGGGCTATGGAGCATGGACAATATTGATATATCAAAGGTTCTACCTTGAGATAAAGCAGAAAACTTCAATTTTAACAAGGAAATGAAAGCTTATTTATTTCTAAAACAAAAGAAATTATAACGACCTTATATGTTACTAGCTAATAAAATTATACTGTAAAATATATTTTTCTTTCAACATACTTTTTTTTTCTTTTTTCCGCGTGGTTGGGGGGGGGGGGCGCGGCAAACCTGGATTCTGCCCCGGGCGGCACATATTCTCTCTACGCCGCTGGAGCACCTCTGTGATGAGAACACATTGTTTTATAGAAAGAATTTGTTAAATTTAATTAAATGTATGAATAAATAATGAAAAGATTTCTCTTTCGGAAAGATAATATTCCTGGTATACAGCTGGACATTTCTGAAGGATAACTTGAAAAAAATTTCTTTAAAGAAAAAGAAATTCTATTTTGCTGTTATTTTTTTTCTTTACCTCGTTTGTAGTCCAACTCATTTTGTAACGTTCAGAGTAATTAACCCTCAAATACAATTCAATATATCTTACTGTTAATGGCCAACATTTGCTACCATATCGCTTTCATGCTTTCACAAAGAGCGATTCAGTACATGCCAGTCAAGAAGTGAAAATGGGGAAACATATAAATTGAATCGCTTTGTTGAGAGTGGCCAGAAACTGCTTGCTTTCCCAATGTCAAGGATCTTAACACGGGCACAGATCTGGTAATAACTGCCATCAACATGTGACCCTATAGCTTTAACTTACATCGTCTTGGCTAAATTATGAACCTTATGTTGATTAAATAATGTAAAAAATCAGCACAGGCATCATACGGAGTCCTACTTATAGACACGGGCTTTGTGTCCTCAACAGCAACAATAAAGTTATTGGCCTTTATATTAAATGTTATCCTGCAGTCTCTACTCTTTGCCGGGATTCGTCTAATGTTGAGTAAATTTCCAAGGGATTGAGTTCGTCTTCATTCACATTATAGGTACAATATTTTGGGTGTGTGACGTTGTTTAAAAAATATATTTATTATAGATTTGTGGTTCATTTAAAATCATCATTGCTAGAAAGGCGCTAAATTTTTTCACAGCATTGACCGTATGTTAAGAAACATGTTTAGCTGCATATCGCCTATTGATATAGTTCAATAGGGGCGTACATGCAATTTCACTAATTTAATGAAATCGCCACTCGCAAAACAATAGACAAAGGAAATATTTGTTTTCTGTTTTAAAGTGTGCTGAAAGTATACATTTTAATTTGAAAGAAATATGGGTCTTATGTTATGGCGGAAATCGATTAATAGAATTTCCGGGTAATAAAAATAATAATAAATGAATGATTTATACAGCGCTGTATCCCAACAAGGGACCAGGCTCACGGCGCTTTACATGGAGATAATAACATACATATAGCTATTAAAAAACATTCCTATCAAAACAAGCACATAAATGACAGTACGAAACACATAAGCTACGTTAATCATTAAAAGAAATGTTGTTTCATTAATTTTTAAGTAGATCTACCTTTTGAAAATATTCTGCGAGTCTAATCTAAGCAGATGTTGGTTGGCTGCAGCTTACATGTTTATGGGTAAGCTTAGGGGCGTGACTAAGAGAAAACCTTTATTATTTCTCACTATTTTGCATATTAGTTGTTCTATATTTATGCTGATAGCCATTTTTAAAAAGAAAAAATTATGTAAAATAATATTTAGATTACTTCCGAGTATTAACTAGTTTTGAAAAAAATCCCCCACAGTTCCAGGTTCCTGAAAATTTTGAGGAGATGTTGTTAACCGTTACCCTCTTGATTTTACTTCCGGTCTTAACATTGCAACTGAGCCTTCAACCCTATGACCTGACGGCGACATCAATGTTCCTCGATATGGACATCGACTTGAACAGTTTCATCGACAGGAATGAAATCGATTACTCGTTCAGGGTATGTAGTTTCATCGACCGGAGTGTATTCGATATCAGAGGTAACATCTAACTTAACCAGCTGCTGCATCTGGTGGGCGGCGCCAAGTAACCTCTGATGAGCACCGGACTCTCCTGTCACCTTGTAAACCCTTGCCATGTGTTCCAGAGACTATGGTACAAGAACAACAGTTTGAGTCCCTTGTGTGATCCGAGCTGGTCGAAAAGAAGATATTTAAGCAGTGTTCTGTCCTCACCGGACACGTTCTAGTGGTGTGTACCTCAATCCGCTTCCACCATTAAGGGTCTTTTTGGATCGGTTTACGATAACAAAGACCAAAGTAGTAACTACATAGGTTATTAATTCTAATTTGGAATACAATACAGAGGTAATCTAATGCAACACTCCGATAGACGCATGGTAATATAATTTTTATCTTATTTCTGTTTGCAAAAAAAAAAAAAAAAAAAAAAAAAAAAAAGCATACAAATTCTTGTTCTACCCGTCTGAAATTCGGACGCGGCATGGGTTACCTGATACAACCAGGATAACCAACTCTGTCAACGTTTAAATTTATATTAAAAATGCAAAACTTGACATAAACCATGGATAATCATAGGGCGAAATAATCTTATGTATAGATTTAGCGTCTGTATTAAATGGGAGAAGAAAGACGTGACGTCATGAGTTTTAAAAAAGAATATTTAAAATTATTTTCTTGATTCTTTAATTAAAACAAAACAACAACAACAACAAAAAAAACAAAAAAAAAAAAAACCACTAATTATTCTTAACACCAAATGAAACTGCCTGTGCTAACGAAACCTTCACGAATGTCACTTTTCTTTGTAAATTCATGTTTCACTGAATTTAATCCTACGCCACTTTCCTGATTGTAAATTTACACTAAGTTAATATAATACTTGTAAAAATTTTAACGCGTCATTGAACAAGCTCAATTACTTATAATTATTAGCAGAGCTGAGTTTCAACTCTTTAACTAATATTGAAATCCGTCATACGTTACTAAAATTACTACCATAAAACCAGAAACGTAATTCCAAGTTCTTAATACGGTAACATTCATAATGTAGTTTTCCTTTTTTTAAAAAAAATAAATAAATAATACCAAAAGCAGAAATTAAATCAATATTGTAAAATTTGGTTTTACATTTTTTCTTTCACAATGCAGCTACAAGAAATATTATTTTCTTTAGTGGACTCGATGAAAATCTAACAATATTATTGTTTTTTAAATTAAAAAAAAACTATTTATAAGTGTTGATTGACGAAATATTGAAACTTGAATTAGTGCCAACGTATTTTGTTTGGAGCAACATTTTATTTTCGGAATCGATATCACAGTTTTGTTTTAAAATATACTAGATAAAATGAAATGGTACAGATCGATTACTTAAAAAACACACACACTCTCTGGCCCCAGCATTACGATACCAACAGCAATGGACGAGTCAGCCGCACCGAGTACATCGATTACCTGAACCAACACAAACCATCACTGCACCCCTTGGCCCACGCCCTCTACGAAATCTATGACGTGGACAATGATGACCAGCTGGACCGCCACGATTACGACTTTTTCTTCCGTCTGCTGGACGGCGACGTGGATGGTCTGGTCAGCCACTTTGAATATGTCAGGTGAGGGCAATAACTTAAGAGGTTAGGGTTAGGTTTAAGGTAGGGGTTAAGGTTAGGGTTAGAATTAGGGTAAGTGTTCGAGTTAAGGTAAGCGTAAGAGTTAAGTTTAGGGTTAGAGTTAAGGTTACAGGGTTGAAATTAAGGTAGGGTAAGAGTTAGGTTTAGGGTTAGGATTAGCGTTAGGGTTAGGCTAGGGCTTGGACAATGGGTTATAACTAAAGTTATGGTTAGAGTTATGGTGAGATTAAATAAAGATTTAGATTAGGGTCGTGTAAGCGATTAGAGTTAGGGTTAGGGGTAGAGAAAATTTAGGAGTTAAGGTTATGTTTAAAGTTGTCAATATGTTTAGGTAAGTGTTAGGTTAGGGTTAAAGTTAGGTTTAGGGTAAAAGTTAAGAATGGGCTTAAGATTATAATAAGGTTTAGAGTTAAGGTTAACCTTAGATTAAGATACATGAAATTTCATTCATCCTTGTTTTTTTAAGTATATACTTTTATTTATTAACCTCTAAGTCTAAATACACAAAGTCCAGTTCATACACATTGCTACACAGGTATATCTTCTCAGCCTATTAAACAATCACTAAATTATAATATTAGGTCTATAGTCCAATCTTTAAAAATCAAAAACTCAATTATGTATGCTTTAAAATGTGGAGCAGGTTTCGAATTTAACACAACGATTTTTTTTTTTAAAAGCAGAAGATGTATATTTATCGTCTGGAAATGGTGAAGGGTGTGGGCGGGCTCCTTTATATTTATAAAGAGTGGTACTTTTGGTCAAAATCACCATAGTTTTTTAACGCAATTTCCCTTGAAAAAATTGCTTTCATATATTCTGCCAAGCTTCATCCTGCAACTCCTCCCATAGCAAATATGCTAAGAAGGTCCCAAAAAAGACGAAAAAGTTTACAGGATTTACTGGAAAATCTACTTAGGCTAACGAAATATCAGTATTTTGTCAATTTCTCGCCAACCATAACGGCTATCGGGTTGAAACAAACGCCAAACTTTAGCTAATAATATTTAGAACAATTTTGAAGACGGGATTTTTTAATACATCTTTTCTTTCGACTCCCGTAATTTTATAAGCATTTTAAAAAAAAGCAATTGTTTAGTTTAGTTTTAAAGTTATTGATTGAAATTATTTTTAATGTAATCTAGAAGGATAGATAATGGGGTTTCCAGCTTTTTGAATGCTAATTTTAGATTGTTGCGTGGTGCGCATTACATTGACACATTCTTGGTGTGATAATAGCGTGAGGGTATATGATGTCACAATTTGTTTACTTTTAGAATTACTGATTTGAATTTACTTTTAAAGTAAACTAGAATGATTTCCCTAAAATTAAAAGGAAATTCTTTGTTGGAAACTGCGTTTAAATACTCATTCAAGCTTTTATTGCTTGTTTCTCTCTGTTGTTGATTTTTTTTCTTTTATGTTTCTTATTTCAGCTTAAGACATAGCTTGTTTATAGGAACTAGTGGCATGTGCTATTAAAAATAAATTATTAAATAAATATTAAAATCAGTAAATAGAATAATGTTTTTACTTGAATTCGGACTACACAATTTGAAAACGTTTCCGTTAGAAACAACGAAGAAAGTACATTCAAACCTTGATACTCCCCGTACTCTTTTCTTTTATTTAAATATATTTCAGCAGATGGGTGAGTCACTTTTACTGAGAGCTGTCTCTTCCGTATTTTAATTTCCCCAGATGGACCTATAATGAAATGTTTGTTGTCTTTTCTTCAGATACTGGACGATCCTGTTCACTGACCTCGAACACCTTCACACAAGAAAATAGCAGAGATTTTCTCATTCGAGCTATTAAAAAAATAAAGAGACGAGTCGAGATCTCTAAGAAATGCTTTCAATGTACGGGCTCTCCGGACTTTGAATTGTTTAACATGCATGCCTTTTATAATAACATGAAGCAAACGTGTTTCATTATCATACATGTCTTGTGTCAAATATTTCTTCAGCTTGCTTCTGTCTGAATTAATTTCCTTCGTACAACCCGAATTTTCTCATCGGATCTCTCCTCTCCTTTTTTTCTGCCTCGTCAAAACGTTTACGTCAGGGGTCACCAATTTTTTTTTTTTGCCGGAGGGCCGCATTAACTGTCAAAACAGCAGTTTGGGGGCCGATTACAAACTAAAGAACCTTATAAGAAAGAAATAGTAGAAAGCAAAAATAGTAAATTTATTGGAGATTAAAAGGTCTCCAGGGGCCGGATGAGAGAGTCTTGCGGGTCGCATCTGGCCCGCGGGCCGTAGTTTGGAGACCCCTGGTTTACAGCATCAACGATTTATATCTATTAGATTGGATTATACCCACCCGCCCCTTTTCAAGACTTTATATCCGACCTCTATTTCAACAACACAATTGAAATAACCGATGATCGTAGGGGGTCCCTAGTGTTTTCTTACATAGATCTTACTAGGGGCTTGGTAGACCTGGTGGGTGCCGCGTTGCCCTTCCAGGCCAGCGGATGACTTTTTTTAGCGTTAGTCATTCATTAGTGTTATTGTGGCTTTGCGTGGGCTCATCCCACGCCCCTCAGCTTGTGAGGCGAGCGCACTATTGACTTCGCTATCCAGCCATTTCTCTCTTTAACCAAACACAAATACACGCACAAGCACACATTCACACGCTCGCGCGCGCACACAGGCATGTTTAAAGGTTTAAAAAAATGAAATTGAAAGACGTTAACATTTTTTAAAATGTTCCTTGTTAACTATCTTAAACTGTAAATTGGCGTCTTAAAAACATTAGTTTTTTTTAATAATAATTTATTATTTTTTTTAAAATACATCATTCAAGGAAATTAAGTTATCAAAAAATTAAGAATAATTACGCTGAGCAATGCACCACATTATCCTCAAAACTATTGACATTAAAATATATATTGTATACATTTTAAATTATAATCCTTCGACCAAAAAAAAAAAAAAAAAAAAAAAAAAAAAATAAATAAATAAATAAAAAATAAAAAACAAACAAAAACCAAAACGACCCAAAAGGCTCAATTACATTGACTTTCATTACTTCCAAGCAAACGTTTACTTGTGGAATGCATTTAAATCGGCCTATAACTACTATTAGGCTAATTTTAACCTCTTAAGTGTTAGTCATGTGGTGTTTTAATAAAGACTTCATGTAAGTGAAGATAATTAACATTGTAGAGACGTTACAATGATTTCCACAACTGTTTTCAGATCAGACTCTGACTAGACATCTCATGGGCCAGACATTTCGCTTACCGGTTTCAGGCGCTAATACATCTATTGTCTTAGTGTCTTGATTACAAGTAATAATAATTAAAATATGTTTGTTGTGGCAACATAGAGTTTGTAACCCCTGTGACACGTCAATTTGTATGTCCCTTTAAAAATATAATAGCAATAAAAATCACTTAAATAAAAAAATATTAAACATATAGCAGCATTTTCCCCTCCATAAAGGAAACATGAAAGCACCTGGGGCATTCAATCACATCAGCAGGTTCCATCCTACGACCCTTGTTCATGCAGCAACATCTGCACGATTTTCTTGGTGAGGGAGCATGGTGGTCGGACGCTTCGCACCCGGACGGTTCGACCCTGCCATTTCGACACAGGACGTTTCGACCCTGCCATTTCGACCACAGGACGTTTCGACCCTTGTCGGTTAGAACACGGACGATTCGACCCCATGCGATTTGACCCTGGGCGATTCGACCCCATGCAATCCAACCCCGGGCGATTCGACCCCGGACAGTTCGACAACAGGACGTTTCTATCACAGGACTTATCCCAGACGTTTCGACCCTTTCGTTTCTACACCTAATGTATAATTGGGTTTTAATTTTATATATATATTTTTTTTTAGAAAACGTGAGGTGGGTGCTTATGAGGTTTTACACATGCAGTTCACTCTTTCTATCACTTATATATCTCTCTTTTGCCTTCTAAATTATAAATCTTTAATTTTTATTCTAAACACCCCATAAGCGCCGCCCAAAGATTTTTATTCATATTAAATCATAGTACTTACATTTGTAGGTTTTAAATTAGTTTCTTCTTTTAAGTCAATATATAAAAACGTGGTTTTTTGAAAGTCTTTTTTTTTTAACCTCTATTTATTATCAGAGGATCACGCGACTGTCTTACAAAACAGCCTTGACCCCCGTCAGCATTGCGTTAGATTCTATAAATGGAAATTTCCAGTTGTTTTTCGTGCTAGCCGCTGCTGAGAACTGTCAGGTGGCTGTTCTAAAAGTCAAACGTTAAACAAATTTTACCGCGTCTGCTCACTGAATTACGGACACTTCGACCCCGGAAGTTGTCTATTCTTCTGAGATAGGACGCTCTTATCTTGATTCAAAAGTTTTATGTAACATCTCCTCATTCCTGTAGGCACCGTCACTATCATTCCTCAGTGTTGCAAACAAAGTTTAGAAAAAAACTTAAAATTTCAATGTGCTTTTTTGTGTTTTTGTTTGTTTGTTTGTTGTTGTTGTTGGAAATAATTCAGATATTACGAAATCGTTCAGAAGATGGCAAAATAAGAGAATGTATTCGACGAACACAGTTTATGTTGATTATTTATTTTAAGTTCTGTTTTATAATGGCCTGCTTACGTCACTACACTGCACGACAGAGCCAATCAGATCTCAGATGTCTTGGTGATATATATTCTTATATTCCTGTCTAGCAGTGGTGGCGAACACATGGCACGCGGGACACAGTCTAAAAACTTTGTTTTGGCAATTAGCTAGAAATATGTGGGTTTTGGTTGCATTTTGGGCACGCTGTCCCAAAACGTTTCGCCATTACTGCCGTATCGCCTACTGTATATACATTATGCAAACTACTTTGAAACGGAGGTGTCACTAAGATTGGTGTCACCCAGCGCATGGTGTCACCCAGCCTTTTTTTTTTTTTGGTGTCATCCCTCATATTTTATCCCAGTGCCCAATAACGGGAACATACAGAATTTAACATTTTGGTGTCACCCATTGTGATGTTGTCACCAGTGCGGTCTGCACCCCCGCACCCCGTATTAACGCCTCTAATTAGGAATATTAGTATTAGTCTTTTAATTTAAATAAAATTTGTTTGATACTATGTTTTAAAATAAATAAAATCTATAATTTCTTGACATGAAATTAAACGTTAATTTAAATGTTTGGTTTTTGTGATAAAAATATAATTTCTTACGCTTAAAGATTTCTCTTTAAGCGGAGAACCGTGGAGCCTTTTTTTCTATACGGACAACACATGTTTTGGAACTGATAGAAAATGGAACAATTTTAAAGGCAAACATAGACAGAGAAATACAGTGCGCACCGTTCAGGGGATAGTAATACAGTTCAAGCAGTGCTGCCAGCGAACATTTTTTAGGAAAACCCAGATCTAGGTTGAAAAACCTAGCGCTGGCAGCACAGAGTACAAGTACAGACCAATACGATGTGATAGGGTAGGAGCCTAACCGCAAATATGCCGGGCCGCGAATGGGGAACCGCGAATAGGTATAATGTAATACATAAAGCAACAATAATAATAATAATAATAATAATAAAACAAGTAAGACTACTCATAAACCACAAATTAGTGAAGGGCGAAATAATCTTCTGTATCTATACTAATAAAAGGGAAAGCCCTCACTGACTGACTGACTGACTCACTCACTCATTCATCACTAATTCTCCAACTTCCCGTGTAGGTAGAAGCATGAAACTTTGGGAAGTTGTTGGTTACCCTCTCACGACAAAAATTGTCGAAAAAGAATTTTAAAAATCTCGCTCATGTTGGGCCGGGGACCCAAAAACTTTTTTTCCCTTATTTGGGCTCTATAAAAATTGAAAATCACCAATTTTCCTATTTCCCGTGTAGGTAGAAGCATGAAACTTTGGAAATTTGTTAAGTACATGCATGCTCCCATATATAGTTGGAAAAAAAGAGTTAATTTCCCACTCATGGGGGCCGGGGCCCCCAAAACGTTTTTTTCCTTATATGAGCTATGTAAAAATTGAAATTCACTAATTCTCTTATTTCCCGTATATGTAGAAGCATGAAACTTTGGACATTTTTTGAGTACACGCTCCCGACAAAATTTGACAAAAAAGAATGTTAAATTTCCCTCTCATGGGGGACCAGGGGCCCAAATATAGTTTTTCTTATATTAAAAACCAACTCATCACCAATTCTCCGATTTCCCGTGTAGGTAGGAGCATGAAACGTGGTGGTCGAGAGGTAGCGCTCTCGACTGTCATACCGATGGTCACGAGTTCGAATCCACACGAAGGTGAGGATTCGCTCTTGGGGCCTGAGGAGTCCCCGAGTCACCCAGCTCCGAATGGGTACCTAACTAGTTAGGCGGCTGGGGTAATGCGTGGAACCCCTATAGCCGTGGCCTGTGACCGCTGCATCACTTGCCAACAGATCATCTCTCATGGTCTGTGGACGCAATTATCTTCTGCATAGAAGGAGCGTCTGTATATCTAAGATAAGATAAGAAACTTTGGGAATATGTTAAAGTACCCTCTCACGACGAAATTCGGTGTAAAAGAATTTTTAAATACACACTCATGGGGGCCGGGGCCCCAAAAACGTATTTTTTCCTATATGAGATTTATAAAAATTCAAAATCTATAAGTCACTTATTGCCCGTGTAGGTAGACACATAAAATGTTGGGGAGTTGCTAAATTCACATTCGCGATGGTAGCAGGTTGAAAATATTTCAAATATCCTTTACTGGGGACCGGGGGCCCAAATGTAGTTTTTTT
>MUZC01004150.1:0-58041 GCA_002072015.1 Radix auricularia | reverse complement strand
ATGAACACTAGATGGCCTGAACACTAGATGGCCTGAACACTAGATGGCCTGAACACTAGATGGCCTGAACACTAGATGGGCTGAACACTAGATGGGCTGAACACTAGATGGGCTGAACACTAAATGGTCTTAACACTAGATGGCCTGAACACTAGATGGCCTGAACACTAGATGGCCTGAACACTAGAAGGTCTGAACACTAGATGGCCTGAACACTAGATGGCCTTAACACTAGATGGCCTGAACACCACGCAGTTGTTATCAATTAAGATGAGAACGTTTAATTATATATAGACTGAAAAATAATCTCGGAAAAAACAAAACAATTTGATAATTCTTATAACATTACGTGCATTATTTCATCTTAACAAAAACTAAAACTAAAAACACAATTCGCTGACTTCAATCATAGCGAGTGTTTGGGAAGTCACGTCACGCTCTCTATAGTTTAGTACTGTCAACAAAACATCTTGTTGTAGCATGTCGTTCGTCTGCTTATTCCACAGATGAACGTATTTTAAACTACTTTGATTTCGATTTTTAAAAAAAAATGGTTTCCTATTAGCTTTGCCATTAATCAAAACATAAATATTTCTCCCAAGTTTTTAAGACGCCAAAGGAAATGTCCGTCTTGTACGTCCTACTGGTGTGTCTGCCAGCCTTGACCTTGGGCCAGCAGGTCAATCTCAAACCTTACAACCTGACCGCCACCGCCATGTTCCTTGATGCGGACAAAAACATTGACGGGCAGATCACAAAACAAGAGATCGATGATTCCTTCAGGGTGAGTACGTTAAGATCGATGGCTACAACGAGGTGACGGTAGAGTTTCACGTCTGGTCGTTTTGTGTGTACACTTGTTATTTGGATCGTCTATGGGCTGTGGTAGGTAAACGTATCCATGTTTGTACTTACATGCATGCCATCGGACTGCGATAAAAAAACTTTAACTAAGTTAAAAGAGTGAAAGCTACACGTGTTAATAAAACTATAAGCGTTAAACTTAGTTGTAGAAGGTATAACATTGTAAAGCCCATATCCTACAGCAGTGCTTCTCAAAGTGGTGGTTCGCGGACCGGGGCCGGTCCGTGGGTGTACAGCATTCGGTCCGCAGAAGTTATTCAAGAAAGGACAGAAGAATGTATAATTATAGTCTTATATTTGCAAACATTAAAACTAACTCAAAATAATGTGTCATTTTTTGACAATAAGCACATAAAATAAACATTTAAGAATACATTAATTACATTTCACTACCATGTCAGTACAGAAAAAATAGTACACCGGTCCCTAGGACTTTGGAAAAGTTCCAGCCGGTTGGCCATTAAATACTAAGAAATTTGAGGAGCCTTGTACTAAGTACACTTCGACCAGATGACGTTTCGATCCTAGGGCGTTTCGACTCCGGACGCTTCGACCCCTTTGTATCTACACCGTAGAAATTTATTATTATTTTTTTTAGATACACTATCAAAAATATATTATTATTATTATTTTTTTTTTTTGTATAAAAATAATTCAACATAATATAATTATGAACTGAATTTAAATTCAGTTTGAAATAGTCATTTGTAACGTTTAATTTATGATGATTTGAAAAAGTATAAACACGTAGAACAGTCAACATTCAACGTACATTCATTATTATGTTAAATGCGCTATTCCTCTCAGGTCATTCCAAACCTATCTAACTCCACCCCAACCCCGATCTGATGTAATCGGGCAATAAAAAGGCAATGTGGTCAGATCGTCCTTTTTAAAGTTGCCTACATTCTCGCTACACCCCCACCTCACTTTATTTACCTTTCCAAAAACCTTCGTCAGCACACGGTGAAATGTGGTGGTCACTGAGTCTAGCCCCGGAAAAAATGTAAATAACAATGGCTTAACGCTTAGACAGGTGATACGGATTAAGCAGCTTCAATATTGTATGTTACGCGGCGGCATTAACTATTGAAATTTTGTAACTTTAAAAATGCTGACAACTTTGTACCTCTGCGAGGGAGGTCTTCACGTGTTAAGGAACAAAAGGAGTAAATGGAAGGGTGCGCTTTAGTAATGGTTTCAACGCCTGCGAGGTGCATTGTTCAGCTCATCGACACCTTAATTTTTTTTAAAAAATCATTTATTTTTATTATCACAGTGAAAATCTTTGAAACACTTAAATATATACATCTTTTAAAACCCAATTATAAATTATGTCCCTTTTAAGTGTGTTTGGGATAAGAGTTGAAATTCTGTTTTAAATTTTTAATTCGTAACATACCAACAATTAATTTCAAATAATAACAGTAATAAAATAACAAATAATAAATGAAACAAATTCACAGTTTAGAAACGAAGGGTCGAAACGCCCGGGGTCGAAACGACCGGGATCGAACGGTCCGGGGTCGAATCGTCCAGGGTCGAATCCTCCGGGGTCGAATTGTCCAACCACCTTAAGTATACGATACACTGTCACAAACGTCCTAATAATTATATCTGGACCACTTGCTCTAAGATTCATAAAATTACTGTTACACAAGAAATAACGACACTGCTAGAAAAAACAACAACTTAAATGGCGTCCCTCCTTGCCACAACACCACGTCTACCCAAAAACTCTCTAAACTTTTACACATATTCTAATGACGTCAACAACACAATTACTTTTGCACGTTTTCGCACCACTAACTAATAACTTTGAATAACACAAAAGCGACCATCAAACACACCAACGTGCGCAACTCACAACAGGTTACAAGGACAAATTGGTCATCCGTGACATACACTACGGCCACTGAATTAACAATGGCACAAAATCACCACATGGCACTTATTGTGAACTTTGATTTTGTTAGGAAATTGCACAGATTCTATTTCTAAGTCATTTCTCTACGCTATTTGTTGGGACGGTGTGGGTATAGAGTTACCGATAGATTGAATTTCATGTAAATTTAGAAAAGTCCATTATTGTCTTTTAATACTATATAGACATTAAGCTCTACGTTCATATGTGTATCATCGATTCTGAAAGATTAAAATAAATTGGTTTTTTTTTTATCTCAACGCTCTGATTGTGTTTATTTAAATTGTTAATTTTATGTGAAGAAGGTTGTTTAAAAAAAAAAAGTTTAGTGTTATAACCATAGGCATATTTTTAGATTTTTGTGTGTGCATCTATTCGCTCCATCTATGTGCGTTTGTTAGTATTATCCCATAATGTGTGTGTTTATTAGTTTAATCTATGTGCGTATAATGTTCCATTTCTATCTTTTAAAGATATTCTCATTGCTTCCTTGACTGAATCTGTCTGTGTTTAATCAAAAGTTTTATCTTACGCCCACCAGATCTACGACACCAACCACAACAACCGCGTGAGCAGACAGGAGTACACCAACCACGTGGACAGCACCACGCCGGGACTGCACGCCTTCGCGAACGCCCTCTACGACATCTACGACGTGGACAGCGATGACCAGCTTGACCAACACGATTTTGAGAACCTCTTGGCCTTGATGGACGGGGACGGGAGTGGCGCTGTCAGCCATTTTGAGTTTGTCAGGTAACCAACAGATGAGAACTAATTTCTACCCGGATTTCCGGTTCGGATACGGCACAAGAGGAATGGGGGGGGGGGACTTGGACATGAGTTTTCATCGTTTATTTTCCAAACTTACTGATATAATCCGAGCTTTTGGGGTGAATGCCATACATTCTTCACTTTAATAGACTAAACGTAACTAGCCGAAGTCTTAAATCTTCATAATATGATTTTATAAGTCCTAAACCTGTTAAAAACTGCAATGAAACGTGTCTCGTTTTTTTTTTTTTAATTAAAATTTTTAAAAATCTAAACTAAAAACAATATTTTTAAAAATCAAATCCTTACCTTAACCGAAAACCTTGTTCTAATCAAAAAGCCTACGCTTAACCCTAATTATAACCCTAATAACCAATTCTAGTCTTAATCCCCAATCCAAGTGTTAACCCTTATCGTAATCCTAGTCCTAAACCTAACTGTCTCTGATGTAATCATTCTCAAATGTCGGTATCTGTTTGTTTGTTTTTTAATTGAGATTTGCCTTTCAACAACATTTGAGAACCACTGAGTTCGAGTTTAATGCAACATCAAAGTGAGTTGTCCTAGGGGAATTTCACTTTTTAAAAACAATTTAAAATGGCACATTGATTACTCAGGCACATGAGAGAATATATTACTAATGCGTTGACTGTTTTTTTCTTACATCGTCACAGGTACTGGACAATCCTATTCATTGACCTAGAACATCTCCACACCAAGAAACGAGAAGAAAATGAGAAATGAACAGAACACCTGTAGTAAACATACATTAAAGAAAAATGCTGTATATAAAATTTGTGTTTTATTAAACTAGATTTCTGGTGTCTTGTTTGTTTAGCATTTAACACTGTTTAATTTACAATGTACCTAACCTGCGTTTGTGCAGTGGATAAAATTTTTTGAAAATCCGTTTCAATATTACAATTTTCTTAACTAATTATCTCTAATTATCAATGATCTTTTTTAAAAACCGTAGCATAAGAAGAAAAACCCTTGAAGAAATGTTGAAACGAACTTTCACTAACCTCCATATGGGTAATAAATTCAAACGTTAAATTCGAGTCTTCCGTAACAGTAATGGGGTGTTGTAGGGTCAAGGCGGTCCTATAAATAGTATCGATGATTCCTTCGTATCGTTTTCCGTCTTCGTAGTGATCAGATGTCCTGTTATTATCTCTTTGTGTTTGCACGCAATATAGGTGTGAGTGGTGGCCCCTGGTTCAAGCACCTTTAAAGACTTATCTCCCTGAGCTTATTTGAATATCTCAGGCAGACTGGAACCCATCAGGTTGGCGAAGTTAAATTATGTGTCTATTGCTGAACTAAATATGGCCAACTATTCGTATAAAGGACAATTGAAAAGTATTTTGCAATTTTAATCCAAAACGAATTTGTAATTACGACGATCGCCATGACAACAAATTAACTACATGTAAGTGAGATTAATTAAAATGCCATTTGTGCGCGACATTATATGTCAATAACTGATTAAATAAACTAGTGAGGAATAATGACAATAAGAGCTGTCTAAAAATGATATTATTTGACATATTTCAGTGACATAATGTGTCAATAATTTTTAAGTAACGGGTATCTCTATACCAGGCTGGTTCAAGGCAGGTACGATATCTGATCTTCCCATAGGCTCGTAGGCAGACGGCAAAAAATGTTTCTGAACAATTTCCTTTTTTTTTCAGGAAGTGTCGCTTATTTTCACCCAACCTAAAAGTGTCTAAAAAATTAATTTAAAAAATTTGTCACAAATTCAATTGTCGGTATAATTAAAAGTTTTGTCACAATTCATAGTTGCACCAGCAACTGTCCTAAAAAATGTATTCCTTTATTTTCAATCAATGTTGTTGTTTTTTTTAAAACTGCCTTGAAAATTCTTACTTTAAAAAGCTATTTTTGAACTTAAATTATATAGTATATTTTACTGTAATTTCTGCCGAGCATGGTCACACCCAGTAATAATCCCACACTTAGTGACAAAGTACTCTAACAAAATTGTGCCCTAATTATTCCTTGGGTAATTTCCCTTAGAGATTTAGAAAATGTAGTCGCATTTTAGGAAATGAATTTTTTTGTTATGCTGTCATTGATAATGTGTAATTATAATTATAAGATTCTAAAATTGAAGAAAAAAAATTTTAAGTTTAATATATTATTAAAGAAAAGCAAAGATAAAAAAAAAGTAGATACTGCATTAAAATACGTGAACGTTTCTAATGCCAAAAATTCAAACTCCATATTGAATCTAAAGTCATCTGATTCTAATGCCGCACAACTGAAAAACATAGGGGCGAACATGGCACTAATATGTTGGTAGCTACATTTGATGCAAGTTTGATTTTAACGTAAGTAAACTATTGGAAAATGATGTCTGCGTAGATGGTTTATTCTCCCGAAGCATCGTTATCTTTATTTCGAGGTCTTTAGTTTTGCGGCATAAACAAAAAACAATGAACTAAATTAGTTGTCTAATGGAGTTAAAACTTGGCACACATAAATTCTAAAGTAGCCACTCATGAATAAGTGCTAAAAATTACCAAAGTTGTTTGCAATTTTAAGGAAACAGAAATCGGATTTTAAAAATGGACTGTTAATAAAGAATAACACGTTACTGTAAAAGAAAACAAAACTTAGAGGCAAAAAGTTCTTGTTAGAATGTTGTAAATGTTGTCAATCTGTTGTAAATAAATGAAATATGCTTGAACTGACGCATTTGCTAGAAAAGTACGATGGAGCGCTCCTAGCACTCGTGTGAAATGAGTAAAAAAAAAAACCAAACAACTCTTCATCTCAAATTGAAACTGAGCTCATATCAATTTTAGGAGATAACAGTTGACGAAGAAACGTCTTTCAGGAACAGGGTATCAAATATTGTTCAAGTTATCCGATAGCTCTTTATATAAAGCTCCCATTTCTTAAATAAAATTGACGTTTTAAGTTTTTCCTCATGGCACACACTTTCATGTATCAATTTTTGTCATATAGTTTTTCTTTTTTTTATTTCTAACATAAAAATGTAACAACCCCCTTTTTATCTCTCTAATACAAACTGTATGTTCCTAATAGCTTTTTACATAACTTTATTTTATTATTTATTTTTATATATATATTTTTTATTTTTTTTTTGGGGGGGGGCGGCGGAAAATTTCGGTTCTGCCCCGGGCGGCACATACCCTCGCTACGCTACGGCGCTAATTAACCACAACACTCGCACAGAGGCACACCCACAAAATCACAAACNACACACACACACACACACACACACACACACACACACACACACACACACAATAAAAGCTTAAAGTTCTTAATGCAAAATGAACTTTTCCCTTCTATTCCTTATAAGATGTATGAGTTGTATAAAGGATTCTAAGTCTAAGGAGCCACGGTGATCATAGCATTGATCCTAGGACCTTTATAAATAGAAGAAGAAGACTGTAGGGAGCCTGGGAAACGAAACAATATAATATATGTACGCTGAAAGTCATTGTACTTGTATCTATTTTCTGCGAACTCTCTGTCTAGTTTCACAATTATTGTGCAAGTAAATTCTCGTAAATTACCAAATAATCCTTACAGTCACAATTTATTTACGTCAAAACATTCTCTCTCCCCCGCCCCACCCCACCCATTCTGGCAGAAGACCTAAAATTACTACCCAGTGCTAATTTAAGTGGTTCGCCCTCACAAAGGAGATGACACTGATTTCTATTGTCCTCAACATCAAAGAACCCGTTCCTTCACCGTCCACGGAATTGGACATGTCAACCGTGAAAAGCTTCTTCCTCAATGGTCACTTAGATGTTCGCACTCCGTGCCACGTTCAACAACAAACAGTGAACACGAAATGCGGTTGTTGTCTTATTTTCTCTTTCGAAACAAACGGCAGCCGTGTCAATAGACGTGGGTAAACCCGATTTAAAACTAAAGCAAATCTGGGTAATGAGAGTAGTCAACAACATCGTTCGTGCAGTTATTGCCTGGCAAGGCATTACAATAAATGTGTGCCTGGTGGGACTTTTGAGGCCTGCCACATGTGCAAACGATGTCAGAATACATAAAAGTAAAAGAACAAGAAGTAAAGATTAAGATGGTTTGCACAAGGAGAGAGTTTTTTGTTTTCTTTTTCATCCGAAGCTCTAGACAAAGGGTTCAATCACACACATACCATCTGATGGCTAAATGTAATCCTCTAATGTTCGTGTCACCATTGCTATTATTCTTAACATTTAGATTATAATAGGGGTACGATAATTAACGATTTGTTCAAAATGTTGATAAAGTTTGTCTACCATGGTTCTAAAACTTCGCATACTTATCAAACCAAATGAAAAGCGTATTAATCAAGTGGCAGTAATGGAGTCTGACTCAGAGACGTAAAATAAAGACAGCTCTTCTAATGAATTACCGCGTTACAAAATGGAGATAGAAGTTCCTGAATCCATTAACCCTCTACAATGGTGGAAACTTAATGAACACTGCTATCCGATAAAGTCATTCCTTGCCAAGACCGTTTTGTGTATAACAGAAACCTCAGCTCCATGTGAATGATTGTTCAGCTCGGCTGTTTATATTGTCGATTGGACCCGCTCATCACTTGAACCATATAATGTCAACACACTTGTCTTTTTGCTCAGTTGATTAAAAGATAACATATAAAGCAGACATTCGAGTGTTATTTAGATTTTCAACAAGAACGTTTAATAAGTGTTGCTTGTGACATAATACACTTTAATTTTTGGCTTTAATCGAAATTAACGATTGATTAATAGTTACTTTTTCAAAAGTTAACGATTAAATTTAAATTAATCGTTGACAGCCATATATTATATATTTAAAAATGTTGAAGGTAGCAACAACAACAAATTTAAAAAAAATAAAGATAAATTAAAAATTTAGCTTGAAGGGAGAAACCGATTACATTGTTTCAATGTTAACTAAATTAATTTATGATAACTAGTACTAATGCATTTTTGGCTTTATTTTGAGAGTATCTTTGATCCGTTACACCATTGCATATTCTTAATTGTGTTAACATAATGTTAATAATATTATTAGTTGGACCCTTCTAAAGTTACATTAACTTTTTAAATAATTTTTTTTTCTTGATCGACCTAAAATACTAATGAATATATTTGCGGGTTACTTAACGGAAAAAAACAACAACCTTAAATAATAGAAAATAGATTTTTGGTGTAACATTTTACATATTCCCATTGACAACATGATATGCACAGGTATATTTTGTTGTAATGCATTGCACCAGTCACAGGGCGTACTTTTATTCATTATTATGTTTTTTAGCGTCAGATGACAAGATATGTAACTCATTTTATGTATTTTAAAAAATTAAGTTTTAAAAAATATTCAACATCTTTAATTCATTTAAAAAAATTTATTGGTAGGAATCAATTCAAAAACTTTAAATGTTTTTACATTAATTTTACATATAAATACAAGTCATGATTTTATAAAGCATCATTTTTAGGAAAATAAATTGATTAATTTATTAGCACTTAGACACTGCTAAAGGAAATGTCCTTTATTTGTTATTTCAATTATTGCACAACTTACACAAAATAGTACTATATGTTTTTTAAATCTATGGGTGCAAAGTTATAACAACCCCAAAACATTAAAAAAAAAAAAAAAAAAAAAAAAAAAAAAAAAAAAAAAAACAACAACAACAAACAAACAAACAAACAAACAAACAAAAGAAAAAACAAAATAACAACCTTAGATTTACTTTAGTTAACCTGGTTGGTGGGTGCTAAAAATAACCACCAGGAACAGTGTCTTCGGAAGGTAAAACACTTTATAGCTTTGCTCCTAGCCGCCTGGACTCGCATCAGACAACTGCCAATACAAACCAAGTGTAGGTATAGTGATGCTACAGTCCTGTTAAATTAGACACGCACCAAAGAACTGCTAAGTTATATCGAGTAGGCAGTGATGCTACAGTCCAGTTAAATTAGACACGCACCAAAGAACTGCTAAGTTATATCGAGTAGGCAGTGATGCTACAGTCCTGGTAAATTAGACACACACCAAAGAACTGCTAAGATATATCGAGTAGGCAGTGATGCTACCTGAAGCTGAATGGAAAGTAAGTCTTGTAGTAGGCTGTGGTGGTGAAACCTGAAGTTGACAGGTAGGTAAGTCTTGTAGTAGGCAGTCGTGCTACGTGAACTTGACAGGTATAGGTAAGTCTTGTAGCAGGCAATAGTGCTACCTGAGGCCAACAGGCAGGTAAGTTTTGTAGTAGGTAGTGGTGCTTCTTGAAGTTGATAGTAGGCAATAGTGCTACCTGAAGCCGGCAGGTAGGTAAGTCTTGCTGAAGCTAGTGAGTCCTGTCGCTGTAGCCATATTGGAGGTGAACATGTCTTCTTGGTAGAATATCCCGTCTTGTCTGTGGTACTGGCCGCTAGGTGGCGTGATCTCCATGAAACTGTTGCCATAGGAACCGACCGCCAGAGATGAGCCGACTTCAAAAACAAAACAAAAAATGGTGTGGGGTTAATTTAAAGAACAATAATTTGTTCATTATGAAAGCGAATAACTCATGATTCACATTACATGACTTAATTATGATCCCAATAACATAAATTAATCGTGGTTTCCTTAACAAGGTTCCCATTGCATGAATTAAATCTTAATGCTTCTACTGAAGGTGCAGCATGTGTTGAAATTAAAAGAACCGCAACTCGTGCACGGTCTTCGCAAAAATAATTTGAGTTCTTCAGCCCTGGTAAACTATGAATTATAAAATAAAATTGATTTTTAATTCTGACTTTTAAAACTTTATTGTGAGAGTTTCTTGACTCTGTTAAACCAACGCCTTGACTTAATACTAAATGTGCCATAATACAGTTAATAAAAGTACTTGATATTTTGGAAAATTACTTACACTTACATGTAACTTTAAAAACAATTAATAAAAACTCGAATGAGTTTTAAACACTTTTTTTCCAACAAAGAATTTCCGATTGTTTCTATTCCAGGGAAATCAATCTAGATTCTATATTACATTAAAAGTCGATTCAAATCTGTAGTTCTGAAACTAAACACAATATCACAAAGAATCCCCTCTCATTACATCACACTAAGACTGTGTCAATATAATGCGAACCACGCAACAATCAAATATAAGCATTCACAAAGCGGGAAAAGCCCATTAAATATCATTCTAGATTATATTAAAAGTAATTTCAAATCAGTAATTTTGAAAGTTAACAAACAATTGCTATCTATAAATTGCAGCTGAAATTACGGGAGTCGACTGAAAACAAATTTTTCAAAATTTTCTTCTCCAACATTGTTCTAAATATTATACGATATGTTATGGTTTGTGAGGAATTGAAGAAATCCACTAAATCTTTTCGATAATTATTTTGGCTCGTGCACATCCTTGGGACCTCCTTAACATATTTCCAAAAGACCCGAGCCCTCTATCGGGTATTTTCAGGAGGAGATGCTGTTCAAAGCTCGAAAAGACTGGCCAGACACTTCGAAAAATCCAATTTTTCCCAAGGTAAATTGCGTTAAAATTGGGATTGATGTTTGTTTGAATCGTAAGTCAAATCAAGATATTAATATACATATATATACTTACATATAAATAACCAAATACTTTTTAGTTGAGGGTTACTTGACATATATAATTCATTTTAAATGGTTGCTGGTGGACTCATAAAGATATTTCAATAAAGGAGGCGCTAGGTAACTTGACGGTAAAAAAAAATATCGATGTATAAAAGGTATTGAAAACTTAATAAAAACTCAAAATTTTGTTTATATATTTATTCTTGCAAAGGGGAAAAAGGTTGTTTTTATCGCTATGTCTAACTGAGCATTATACTATATCTTTGTGTTGTATGTCCAAGCTGGAATTAATTGCCTTAAGTATATTATTGTTATTACTTTGCTCTTCTACCCTCTAGAATCTAGTGTTTCTAGGTTAAATGATTAAACCAATGGTTTTACTGTTGTCCATTTTGAATAGTCTTCAGTAATGAATTTGGCAGCTCTTTTTCTGTTGTTTTTTCTAGGTAACTTTGTCTTTTTTGGTGGATGGATCGCATACAGAAGATGTGTATTCTAGTCTGACCAATGCAAGGTGACATTTTAGCTTTTTTCTTAATACGTTATAAAAGTTACTCTTTTTTTAAAAAATAAAAAAATTAAGCTTTAAGTTTTCTTTGGATTAAAAAAAATTACTTCATTTGCATAAGGATCCCATGATAATTTCTCATTTCTTATTACTCCTAAGTAATTTCTGTCATTTTTTTTTTGATAACTCTTTCTTTGATACTATTTAACTGTTCACATTTTTGTGCGATACAGTAAACATACAATTATTCGTAAGATTGATTTAAAATTTTTTTTAACCACAATACCTTGGTAGTTGTCACTGGGCCTACCATAATACATTGCGGATCTCGAGGCGTCGAAAGAGGGGGTGGGCCTGGCGAGGCTGTCCAGCAGAGGGTTCGTCCTGGTAAGCCCATCCAGCGTCGTGCCCGTCCGCGATAGTCCGTCAGAGGCGGCCCCGGGCCTGGAGAGCGTGTCCTGGTACACCGACCCCCTGAGGAGCGAGTTTTTCTTGTACGTGTCGTAAGTCTGCTGGTAACTACTGTAGCCGAGCTGACAGTACGGGTCGCCCAGGGCCGTGTGGTGACCCCTGGCGTCCGCCCAATACGGGGTGGCGGCTGTCGGGGCGGAACTGACTCCCGTGTTAAAAGACATATGATGAAAGGCAGGTGCAGCGGCTGCCGACGGGGGTGTGGGGTCCGGGAAAGTCTGCATCTGTCTCTGGGGTCCAAATGACGTGTGGTTGACGTAGTCACTGTAGGTGTTGAAACTGAAGGGGGCGGGAAGGTAAGGGCCGCGTTCGTAGCCGGGGTAATGCTTCATAGGGGAGAGGGTGAGGGGGTTAGAGTTCAAGGCCGTCTGGCGCAACAGGTCACCGCACTGGGGCGTTGATGTAGGGGTGGACTCGATGCTAGGGGCGTCCCTGGGGCCCTGGTTCAATGGCAGGGGGCGAGAGAAGGCGGTGCCATTCAAAGGTTCATAGTAGGTAGCCACTGTCGCCGCTGCTGGTGGTGGTGGTGGTGGTGGGGTTTGAAATGTGGTGCAGTTGTCGTCACTTCTCACGGTCGTTTCAATTTCATCTATTGTATAATGACACAAAACATGTTGGACTCAATGATATGTTATATTTAAAGAGTACAGAAGAAAACAAGTAATACAAACTCGAATGAGTATTTAAACGACGTCATATCCCCCCCCCCCCCCCACGTTACATCACACCAAGAATGTGTCAATATAATGCGCAACGCGCTAAAATCTAACATAAGCATTCACAGAGCGGGAAAACCATATTAATTGTCATTCTAGATGAAATTAAAAGTAATTTCAAATCAATAAGTTTGAAACTAAACAAAACAATTTTGCAAACTACAAATTGCTGCTAAAATTACGGGAGTCGAACGAAAAGAGATTAAAAAAAAAAAATCCTACTCCAACATTGTTCTAAATGTTATTAGCTACCGTTTGGCGTTTGTTTCAACCCCATAGATGTTATGGTTGGTGAGCAATTGACAACACAACATATTGATATTTTTCTTTGTTTTTTTTTTAAACTTTTTTATTTTCCAGGAAATCCAGTAAATCTATTCGGTATTTATTTTGGCCCATGCACATCGTTGGGACCTTCTTTACATATAATTTTCAAAAGATCCAAACCCTCTATCTGACATGGTTCAAGAGGAGTTGTTCAAAGCTCTATAAGACTGGCCAGATATTTCAAATATGTCAACGCAATTTTTCCCAAGGGAAATTGCGTTTAAAAAAAAACCTCAAACCAAACTTTCGGATTGGTAAACTACATTTCTTATTTTTTAACCCGGTTGGGGGGAGGGGGCGACGACAAAATATGGCTCGTGAGCCACACGAGGCCCGTCGCGTAGTTTTTTGTGGCCCACCAAGTCATTGAGAACCAGCTCTTGAACTAAGATTTGCTTCCTGTCCACGAGTGAATGTTCGTCTCATGTTTTACATTACAGAGTCTACGTCAGCGCATGCGCAGGCAGCGTAAGTACTTCCTTTCCAAATTTTCTTTGCAACAGTAGCATATAAACATTTCCAAATTAAGTGTGGTTCATGACGCCTCCAAATTTTTTTTTTTAAAGTTTGAAATATGTGATGAATTCAGAATGTTTAATGAATGATAGTCACACAAATATTTTTTTGGTAATAAAAACAAGAAGGCAGTGTGTTCACTTAGTCATGAAAAGATTGCCGTACTTTGAAGAAGTACATTCTGTAACGACACTACGAAACAAAAGATAACGATTTTGGCTGCTAACTTAATGAGGACAAACACAAGAAGAAAGAACCAGATTGTGTTACAAAATTGTGAATTTAGAAAACAAACCATTATTTATGGATAGTGCTACAGGTGCCATCTTTCATGGTACCCTAGAACCTCGTTAAACACATAAGTAAAATTCTAACTAAGAACACAACCATTTATGCTAGTTTGACGCGCGGTGCGTATTATATTGAACATAACCAATCCTTTCAGTTTTCTCTCACATATAAGGGATTTATAGTCAAAAACTTTGTTTTTCCGGATTGATTTAACTCATTTTTATATATTATTTCTAATTTTCATGCTTTAAATCTTATGTGTTAAAAATACTAACTGAACTGTCCAGGTGCTCACAGGCGTTCTGGTTCCTAATGCTATTCAAGACTTAACTCCACTACAGCAAAGTGGCCTTCGAGTCAAAACAATTGCCTGCTCCTTCTCTAACCCTATAATTATCTCCGATCGAAGTGTCATAAGGCTACTAGTGAAAGCCATCGTAATTAAAGTTTATTAAGCTATTCATCTTTTGATTGCCAACCTATCCCTCATTCCTTCTTTCGAAGCCTGGTAAACCTAACTATAAAAGGCAGTGTAATTTAAGCTCGACATGCTATTGATTCTTTGATCCGTGTTTTTTTTCCCCCAAAATATCCCGACTTTGTTGTGCAACTGAGTGGGAACTTTGCAGTCAGGAAAGGGGATTAACTCTACGCGCTCTGAATGCTATTGTTGAATACGTTCTTGAAACTTAAGCTTTAAAGATGAACAATTTCAGCGTACCGCAAGCCTAGACAGGCTGGGCATAACGTGTGTAGTCATACTTGTGTGCGCAGAGCCGTCACACGGATTAAGCAATGTTTGTGATTGCAAGGGGCATACATTTTTTAAAGTTACACATTTTGGGAAAGTTACACATTTTGCGAAAGTTACACATTTTTTAAAAGTTACACATTTCGTGAAAGCTACACATTTCGTGAAAGTTATACATTTCATGAACGCTACACATTTTGTGAAAAAACTGAATACCTCCACTTGGTCTTCACACGCAATAACAACAAAATAAATATTTCGTAAAAGGGATACCTCCACTGTCCCCTTGATCTTCCACTTTCCGTTTTCTCGCTTTGGGTGACGTCAGCAACTTGTTGGCCTGTGTCCTTATCTTGGCGCTCATTTTGATCTCCTCTGAAAATAGTCTTGCGTGTTATTAGCCTTCTTCTCTATACCTTTTTTTTGGTTGCCATAACGACATGCTAGAACATCGCTATGTCCTAGTTCTAGCCTTACCCATAACCCTTACCTTAACCCTAGCCGGTTCTTTTCCTTTATCTTACCCCCAAAATATTTTTTTGGAAAAAAAACATATTAGCACGAGGTGACAACACGCGGTAACCCTAATCCTAACCCTAAACCTAAACCTAACCCTAACCCTAACCATATAGAAATACTGTATTTTACTTTTAAAAAATTTGGGGGTAAGATAAAGGAAAAGTACCCCCTAGCCGTAGCCCTGTTTACTGACCCCAACCTTAAATTGGTCACGGTATTAACATTTTTCTAAACATATCTAACCTGCATTCTTCATGTGGACCTGCAGATTTTTTTGTAGCTGACCATCTCTAAGCTTGTCCGTCTGTGTCTCCACGACCAGCAGCACGTATTCGTCTAGAGTCATCTTCATCAGGTGCAGGAAAGCTGAGCGGCCAAGAGAAGATACGTAAAATAACGAATGGAGTTTTCATATTATTCTAAGACTCGTGAGCATGTGGAGTCTATTTTGTGGTGTTCATGTGCTTTCACGCAGCAATCTTATTTCTATTAGTTTAGCCCACGGTGCGGGTGGACTATGGTATTATATTAAACAAGTTCATGATTACGACGCGATGTTAATAGCACTCATTTATTGTTGATTGTGTGGGTGGCCTTGCAAGCAGTTGTACCATTAGAGTTGAAGGCGAATAGCAGATATAGATTAAATATGAGATTAGCCGTGAATTGATGTTTGTTGCTAATTTAACTTTGGCATTAGGTTGTAATTGTTGGCCTTTCCAATACTAAATAGCAGACAGTAATAGTGACACAAGTTCGTAGCACACGTTTTGCATGTTCGACTGGAAATAATACAAAGGGCGAATCTTTATTTTAGATTGGGAGTAAGAAAAAAAATATATGCACGAAATTAGTTAGCATTGTATCAGGTATAACACAAGATTGACAATTTCAGCACAGACGATTTTGTTTTAACTTTGAATGTGTGATTTAAATCTTTCATTGGCCCCATGCCATTTGTGTGGAGGTGGTATAACTTTTCTGTATGGATTTAAATACAAATTATAAATCGATTTAAAAACGATAAAATCTCCTATCGATTCAAGGAACAAAAATGATGTCGTGTCGCTTAAAAAAATGTTTTTTTTAAAAAATAGAAAAACAACAACAACAACAAACGCGTAAGTGGCGCTTACAAAAACTCTGAGCGTTATTGAGTGTCAGATCCTTCATGACCAGGGCGCCGAACATGCTCCACTGTAGCAGGAAACGCCCCGCGCGATGTTTAAACTTTGATGGTAGAGAGTCGTCCTGCTGCAGGAGAAGAGATTAAAAGATACAACGGTTACATTAAGAACCACTCAAGAATAAAAAAGTAAAAGGATTTAAATCATCATCTCTTTTTAATATCCTTTATATTAACTCCCGGCGTCTGAATATTTGCTTGATTGTTTGCTTGTCGAAAATTTTTTTGATCGAGCTTTAACCCATTTCCCCGTATGCTAGTAAGCTCAAATTTTGCAGGAAGGCTCATGCCGATGATAAAAATGATCTATCGAAATTTGAGATCTATCGACTGTACTGTAATTAAATTAATGAATGTTTAGATTGTCTCTATTTATCTCTATGTAGCATGTTAATGTTTCTGCCAGAGTGTCGCGGTGCGTATTATAGTGAAAATTTTTAAAGATATTTTTCTGTCACACGGTGCTGTGCGTATTGTATTGACTATACTTTTTACAAATATATTCCCGATTTGTAAATCTTTATGCTAGTATGTGCAGTGCGCATTATGTTTTTATGTTCTTATAACCCTTTCCAGTGATCAAATTGAGCAGAAATTTAGCAGGCAGACGTTAGTACATGTAGTTGTTTTGCTATAAATCCTTTATATATGCGACATAAATAACATTTTGTATTTTAGGATTGTTCACGCCATGCTCATTATAATAAACATACTTTTAGGTATGTTCGCATATAAAGGGTTCATAGTCAAAAACTTTTTTTAAAAAACGTTTTTAAAATAAATTTTGCTATGAAAAGAAATATGTGTAACAAAAACAGGGACACTTTTTTAATATATTTTTTTGGTGGGGGGGGGGGGGGGGGGGGGGNGGGGGGCAGTGTCTTAAAAAAATTTTTCATGAAATTAATTTTTTTGTTAAAAGTGAGAAAGCAATTGTAAAAGTTTCTCAATATAATAAAAAAAATTAACATGATAAATACTATTTATTTATGTTAATTATCATTCTAATTCCAATCAACAATATTGATGTAACTAATTAAAATTACTAATCTTGATCGAACTTTCCAAATTACTAATCTTGATTCCAATAAAAAATCTTGATCCTTCTGATCCCAATCACTAAACGTGATCCTATTAATCCCAATAATTAATCTTGATTCTATTAATCCCAATCCCGTGATTCAAATAGATACAATATTACTAGACTTCTCAAAAGCATTTGACAAAGTTCACCACCTTAGTTTACTTAAAAAAACTTAAATACTTTGGAATCTCAGGTCCCTTACATCACTGGATCCAAGATTTCCTATTGGGTAGAGAGCAAACTGTAATAATTAATGGATCTAAATCTACCCCAATAAAGGTTAACTCAGGAGTTCCATAAGGAACTGTCCTAGGTCCCTTACTATTTTTAATTTATATAAATGACTTACCCAACAATATCTCAACAGGAACTAAAGTTAGGTTATTTGCTGATGATTGTATAATCTATAGAACAATCAAGTCAGAACGAGATAGCAAAATTTTACAAAAAGACTTAGATGAATTAATAAAATGGGAAACTAACTGGAGTATGTCCTTCCACCCAGAAAAATGTCAACTGCTAAGAGTAACAAAGAAAAAGAAACAAATAAATTCAAAATACTTCATCCATGGAAAAGAACTAACCCAAACTAAAGATGCAAAATACTTAGGAGTCATAATAAATGAGAACTATCTTGGAATCCCCATGTCAATGAAGTAATTAAAAA
The DNA here is from genome assembly GCA_002072015.1 of Radix auricularia. Taxonomy (NCBI): domain Eukaryota; kingdom Metazoa; phylum Mollusca; class Gastropoda; family Lymnaeidae; genus Radix; species Radix auricularia. The sequence continues at coordinate 39,829 of MUZC01004150.1, read as the reverse complement.
ATCAAACAAAACCTTGGGCTTTATAAAAAGAAACTTTTACAAATGTAACAAAGATATAAAACTAAAATGCTACCTCACCCTGGTGACACCTATACTAGAATATGCATCTTCTGTATGGGACCCATCCACCAAAGAAAATATTGATAAGTTAGAACAAATTTAAAAAAGAGCTGCCAGATTCATTACTGGAGCATATTCAAAACTGACAAGAGTAACACCATTAGTTAAATCATAAACCCTTGAAAAACTAGAGGATAGAAGAACCAAGATTAAATTAGTAATTATACATAAGGCAATTAATTCTAATTTAGAAATACAACACAAAGATAACTTAATACAACCCTCAGATAGACATAAAGATAAAAACACCTTTCTTATTATATATGCAAGAACAAACACATACAAGTTTTCTTTCTTTCCGTCCGGTATTCGGGCGTGGAATGGGTTGCCTGAAGAAACCAGGAAAGCCAACACTTTATCATCATTTAAAACTCTAGTAAGAATACAGGCCTAAACACAAACCATAGAAATACGTAGGACGCAATAATCTTCTGTACAGAAGGAGCGTCTGTAACATATAAGATAAGATAATCACTAAACTTGATTCTATTAATGCCAATCACTAAACTTGATCCTATTAATCCCAATAACTAATCTTGATCCTATTAATCCCAATCACTAAACTTGATCCTTCTAATCCCAATCACTAATATTGATTCTATTAATCCCAATCACTAAACTTGATCCTATTAATCCCAATCACTAAACTTGATCCTATTAATCCCAATCACTAATATTGATTCCAGTCACTAATTATGATCTTAATAATCCCAATCACTAATACTGTTCAAAATCAATTATATTGATCTTGTAAATCTCACCGATTAATCCTACTGATCCCAATAACCAAAATTGATCACCATTACTAATATTGATCCCCTCTTGCCGGATCACATGTGGTACCTGTAATACACACTTATCCACAAGTCCATCTATCCACTCTGTGTAGCCTTCTATCTGAGTCTGTTTCTGGAGAAGGCTTTTCAGATCCCCGAAAACTGTGAAGAATAGATCAATAGCAAACAAAATGTTTAACTAAATTATTAACACTGTGTGGTGAATAGATCAATAGGAATCAAAATTGTTAACTTCATCATAGACACAATACAAGAATTATTGGGAAATTTTAAAAAAATCATAGGAATCAGATAGTGGCGAGATTTAGAAATATATTTTTTTAAAAATATTATTTTGCTCTATAATACGGAAAATGGGGGGGGGGGGGCAATTGCGTCCCGTGGGCCACATGATGACCACAACGGTTTTCTTACCGGCCCGCAGCAAATTTTTTTTTACAAATTAAAATTTTGCGCGTGAATCGAGGTTTAATTTCTTTTAGATGTAGTGATTTGCTTTTGCCAGGAAGCAACCCCTACCCCCAAAAGATAAAAATAAAATAAAATAAAATAAAAAAAATTATATTAAAAAAAACGTGGTCTATGACAATATCACAATAAACTTAGTAAAAACGAAAGTGCATATATTACCGTGCCTGGCTATGTCACTGTTGACAAGCGACTTCTCGTTGAGGGCAAAGCTGGCCTGGGCACACATTTGACCAAAGTCGATCATCTCCAGGTCACTGAGAGCTTTCGTCGTCACATCCGGAGCGGCAAGTTGTGGCCGCGCCGTCTGTCAGCAGTCAGAAAAGTTTCAAACAAACAACGTCATTAAAAAAACATCAAACGACATCGTATTTGATTATTTCCCTTTTTACACAATCATGATGGTAAAAAACAAAACATGCTGTGACCAGAATGATAAGTGAAGGAAATGCTATAATTTTAACAGCACACACCAAAACAGAATCACACAGGTTACGCAAGGAGTGTTTTTTTTTCAAGCTATTGGTATCAAAGATTTAAAAAAGTATTCTTTTAAAAATGTATCTATTTAAAAGGTGAAAATAATTTGGGAATAGAAGCTTGAATGTAGACTAAACCATTTTTTTGCGCAATGTTTCATAATATATATTTGTGTTTGTCATCATAGAGGAGGATTGCACACAGGGTAATTTTTCTAAGTTCTAGACCCCAAAAATATAAATAACAAGTCTTCGACGATAATATTTCTTTCCTTTTTCTTTGGTTAAAATTAGCATAATTCTTTTTTGGCGCCCATTATATTTTTTTGACCACAATCGTAAAGTGAAAATGAGAATTTAAGCTTAAAAACGTTCAGTAAATCATGCCATAAAGTTCTAACAAAAAACTTTAACCAGATTTCTGGTCCACTGACCTGCGCCATTTTGATGAAGGCCACCTGCCTCGTCATACTGCGTAAAAACTGCTGCAACACTGAATATTGAGAATATGCGTGGATAGTTAAGTGTGGAGACAGTGTTAAAAACTGAGGTCAATGTAGGGGGTAATGGTAATGTTAACTAAGGAATGAAATTCTTTCTACTAAATGGAAATTTAATAAACAACCGATGGAATAATGTGGAAAAAAACAACAACTTTGACACAAGTTTTATTACTACAACAATAACAACAAAAGAGACGCGGGGAAACAAGTGATGGGGGTTGTATTTGATTGAAATGAAAAATCTCTGTTTTAATTTTTAACTCGTCATATTTTAGATGCAATAATTTTATCACTGCCCAAGCTAAACTTTCATCAAACATTGCCTAATCAAGTATCCATTTAAAAAAAAAAAAGATTTTTGAATTTTCGAAATGCTGATTTGTAGAACTAGAGATGTATGATTTTTTTTCCTTCCCCGCTCCACCCCCACCACCCCTTAAAAATACCCCTTAACCCCTCCCCCCACCCCATCCCATCCATTGGCGTGGCTAGGCTAAGAGATGCCATGGACTGGCAACATCTTCTACCTGCCCACACTCCCCTAAATAAACCGTGTTTTCTAGTCTTAACCAACACCGCCACAACTACATCAAAACGAAAGTTTTAGCGAGCCAAGTGGGACCGACGTCTCTCCTACGATACTGTCCAGGACTATACCAACGTATTACCAGTAAATTTGTGTTAATAGTTTGTTGGTTTTTTTTTTTAGTTTTCCATAATATTGTGTGCTAAAATGGTCGATTCTGTTAGTAGAACCTACCGTCATGTTTGACATTCCTGATGGTCTCGGGTATCAGGTCGTCAAGAGAGTTCTGCAGCCAGTGGGGTAAACTCTTGAGGAAGGCTCGGAGGTCTGTAGACAGGCTGGGGGTCATTGGTCATTTCGTAGTATAGTATAGAGTCCAGATTACAATAATGTAGCAGTAAACGATGGTTAATTTTTAGTTCTTTGAAGCTTATGATGATTAATTTCTGGCAAAGCGCATTTTGTCAATGAAATTCTATGGTGCTCATTGTGCTTTCGTGTTCAAAATTTTAAAAATTAAAACTACGTTTCGTTTCGCGCCAATCTACCAAATAATAGGGATTTTTCAAGGTAATATTTGATAGTTTAAAAATTATTAAAAGTGATGAACAATATCTATACTTCATTTTTCCTTTCTGCGAATCACGAGCAACATACAAAAGAAAATAATCACCCGGATTAAATTTAGCCGATTCCCGGTATGAGCTATTATTGGGAGGATAAACATTGTGAAAGTCCCATAAAAATAACTAAAAGAAAAAAAATAGTATGTTTGAATATTAAGTTTACAAAAATATTTTTTTGGATTAAATAAAGGTATGATGAATTTAAACAAAACCTGCGTACCTTTCTGGCAAGTCTTGAATTGCATTAGGAACCAGGACATCTGTGAGCACCTGGAGTTCAGTTATTATTTTAACACATAAGATTTAAAGCATGAAAATAGAAATAATATAAAAATGAGTTAAAACAATCCGTAAAAACAAAGCTTTTGACAATAAATCCCATATATATGAGACAAAACTAAAAGGATTGGTTTAGTTCAATATAATACGCAACGCGCGACAGACTAGCAAAAACATTTACATTCTATGCTAAATAGAAATACTTAGAAATAATCTAAAAATTCATTAATTAAATTACAGTGCATTCGATCGTTCTGAAATATTAATGAATGCATTGTTTGGTGAGAAAATTATATGTGCAAAATTCTTCTATAAGGGATTTAAAAACGGGTTTTTGGGGATGGGCTGGGTGGGAGACCAGAAGAAAGTAGATGTGGCGGGAAACGAAAGAGAAAGTAGGGCGTGCTAATAAGTAAAATAAGAGAAAAGCTTATATTTCAAAAAGGGATAACACTGTCTAGTTTTTTCTTGTTGTTTTTTTTTAAAATTTTGTCATGCGTCTCTGATTTGTACCTTATATGATTTCTATTTTGAAGGTTTGTTTTAAATTTCCTTTAAATCATGTTAACGTCAAACGTCATAACTTTATCTAAAAATGTCAGAAAAATTATATGATATTCAGGTGTGCAGCTTACCGTATACAGGATAGAATCACAAATGGCGACCACATCACAGGTCACCGGAAGTCGCAGGACGTCTTGCAGGTGTTGTGGGTACCCTTGCCAAAAATGTATGAGCAAGTTCTGAATCTGCAAAAGACGGAGATTGTTAGAAAATCTCTCTCCCCCCCCCCCAAATCACGAATAAATTAAAGTAAAGGAAATCATTGTAAAGCCAGGGTTTTTGTTGTTGTTTTTCTTTCTTCTTAGCTGAGCGGCCGTACAGCTATCTGGGAGACACCAGACAGTAGCTTTGATGTACCGCGCAGCATATTTTGATAAGGATAATATATGTTTGTTTGGCGCATTTAAAATTTGCATAGAACAAAATTAATAAACAGCAAACGAGTCCTTTATTATTATTTGCATGTGGGCCAGCAACACCTAGAGGGAATATTGATCCCACAATTTATTTGGACTCCGGAAAATAACGCGAATGGATAGTTTTAAAACTTAGGGGGGCCCGTAATAGATTATCAAATACATCACATTGATACTTAGGAAATTAGTTTGCTGAAAAGTGGTGTTGAAATTAAATAAGATTGATAGAGATTTCCATGCTTCATTTTTTAAAAAAATGGATTAAAATACGAAAGGAAAGAAACGAACCTCTTCAAAGTTGGCAGTGATGACGGTGTCGAGGATTCTCTGTGAGTGAGTTCTGTACATCATCAGAAATGTCGTCATCTGGAATGCGAATATGTGAAGTAAAAGGTCAAGGGAGAGTTGAGCAATAAAATTGTAAGAGTTGTATCACGCAATTTAACTATGCGAGGAATGAGAGAAAAAAGAGAGGGAATGAAAAGAAAAGAGAAGAGTGCTGGAGGTGTACTGGGGCTGAGTGACTGAAAGATTTAGTTTCATAAAATACAAGGAAGATGGAAAAAGTGGACAGACAGACAAACAGGCAGACAGACAGGTGGCATGATGTATGGCTTAATGGATGGATGGATGGATGGATGGATGGATGGATGGACGGACGGACGGACGGATGTATGGATGGATGGATGGATGGATGGATGGATGGATGGATGGATGGATGGATGGATGGATGGATGGATGGATGGATTATCTAAAACAGGTTTTTTGGTATTTTGGTAGATGATATGTATGATAGCTATAGGTTGATGATATGTATGATATATACAGATAGGTAGGTATTTAGATTACAGACGTATGATGTAATATAAGAACGGAAACATTTGAACGTCTCGCATAATTCCACCAATCAAAGTCGGACCTTCTCAGCCGTCTCCTCGTCCGGCAGTATCAGGTTTTTGGCGCTGGGAAACTCGGGTAGAAGAGTTCCTGTCTTTGAGCTCAGCGAGTACTTTCTGCTGGAACCCTGGAGTAAATGGTCGAGATAAAAAAGGTTCGAGATAATTAAGTATTTGTTACATGGTCGGAATAAGGACCTTTTATTTTCAACACTAACACACACACACACACACACACACACACACACACACACACACACACANCCCCCCCGGGCCAAGTGTTTTGGAGGTAGACCAGAAACCAATTTCAGTAGAATTCAACAACGATCCCCGATGGAGGTGGTGAGTTTTGCTCCAACCACCCAGTCGACATAAACGGATCAGCATAGAACGACATGGACACAGGTAAAGGGACATACTGCTAAGACGCCCTGGGTTTTTTACATAGTGTTCCAGGGAGTCACAAGGACACTCATTCAAGTCTACTGTCCGACGTTAGGTAGACACCTGACACCGACACATTGACAACCGTTTGAAATGGAAAAGTATGTCAAAAACTTTTTTTTTGGTTGAAAAATTTAGTTTTGCTTCATAGTGCTGATAGTAACACACATCCGGGCCATCACAGCATATAGTTCCCCGGGGAGCATTTCAAGTATGACGTCTGCTTATCAGACGATCAACTGTCATCCTCTTCCGGTGTCCCCTACCACCCCACACATCTGAATCGGCACCTCCTGCATCTTGGGGGGCGGGGGGGGGATGGTGCGTACAATGTACGCGAGATAAGATGTACAACCATGTGGTTCGAGGTTATCTCTGTAATCTCTGTTTCACAACTGTACACTTATTTATTCTCAGTTTGAACAACGATGAAATTGGTTAATTATTTTTTCTTAAAAATCTGTAAAAATCTGCTCTAGTTATTTTAAACCTTCTGAGTAATTGTGAGTGTAAATGAGTGAATGAGGATGTATGTACGAGTTTGTGTAAGTAGGTGTATGAGCGTGAGCGTTTAAATACAAACTTAACTTTTTTATAAATTGTTGGGTTTTAAAAAAAAGATACAGAAACAAATGGTGGGATTAAAACCATGAATTAAATCTTTTGTTTATTGGACTCAATAAAGATATATGTTTTATGTATAGTTTTAATCACACTATTCTTTTCTCTATCTCTTATTTCATATTTTATTTAAAAGCTATATCGCAGTCCAATTCTGTATGAAATTTCAAATATTACGTTTCGAGAACCCCCGACCCGTCGATCTCCATAAGGGAGCTATTGATTACACAAGTGTAAATATTTAAGTTAATTACATAGACGTCTGTGCAGATCGTCCTACAGACCAAGGGTTCCCATTCTGGGTTACGCTCAGGGCATGCCTTGCTGACTTTTGAGTTCATCCGCTTCTTTTTCATTAGCTAATTACAATAATATTTCGTGAAGTTTCCATGAAAATATAGATTTTTAAAAAAATTTCGTGTACGGATAGCATAAGACTCCGTGTCAATTCAATTTTGCTGAAAACAAAGTAAATTTAAAAAAAAAACAGTTTGGAATAGCGATATGTCTTATGAAAAACAACGACAAGAAAGACACACACACACATATACAATATTTATGGCTTTAAATATACAAATATAAGCACTGTTTAAATTAATATAATATATGCAATGACAATGACTAAATAAATTCCTTTGATTTGTGCATAAATAACTACAATATAATTTCCACGCTTACCATAATTTTAAAAAAAAAAGTTTTAAACATTCAAAATGTTAGATGTATCCTTTAGAAAGCATCGTAACTTTTTCTTCATTCCTAAACTATTTTTTCCATCTCATTATAGCTATCATAAGCACAGCTTTGTATCAATCGTAAATTAAATTAGACCTATAGCTTAGAAAGAGTGCATCCCCTTCCCGCAGGAATAAAAAATAAATATACATGATAAATATAAATTTAAAAAATATTCCCATTGCGGTCCCTATGCTCACGGGCCCCGGCCAAACGCCCAAAGGGTCTATGCGTTAAGACGGCCCTGCCTCGTTCGTGATTCTCTTTGTACCTAGGACAAAGTTTAAATCATATTTCAGCTCACCTTACATGTTCACTATGAAATTCTAATATAAAAAATTAATGTCAAGTAACTGTCTTGTTGAGACCAATTAAAAGTCTCATGCTGGGCAGTAGATAGAGTAAGGCAGAGCCTCTCTAGATTCTCAAACTATTTTAGACGTTTGGGGGGGGGGGGTGTTGTGTTTACCTCTGTCTTTATCTTGATCCCAGAAAATCTGTGGATAGAGAGATAGTGGCTAATTAATTCCAGGGGTCAAAACCAAGTAAGGTGGTCGGTGGTTCAGATAAAGAGAAGTTGACTCATTACATCAAGATGTGAGAACCATCTAAGGTGGTGTGTGGTTCAGAAACTATTTAAACCCGGGTTCAGGGTGGAAGTTTGGAGAGTTTGTCTGTCTGTTTGTCTGTCCAGAAACATACTTTTTTTCATTCAAGGGAAATATACGGCATATTCGACAAACTACTTTCTTTTTATAGAGAAAGAGTGACAAAAAAAAACCGGTGCAACTAGGCAGTGGCGTCACTAGGATTGGTATCACCCAGTGCGGTAGCTCATGGTGTCAACCCCTCCTCTCACAACTTACCCCATTAACCTTCTTGGACTCTTCCAGTGCCAAATGATGGGAACATACATAACTAGACAAATTGGTGTCACCCCATTGTGATGGTGTCACCCCATTGTGATAGTGTCACCCCATTGTGATGGTGTCACCCCATTGTGATGGTGTCACCCCATTGTGATGGTGTCACCCCATTGTGATGGTGTCACCCCATTGTGATGGTGTCACCCCATTGTGATGGTGTCACCCCATTGTGATGGTGTCACCCCATTGTGATGGTGTCACCCCATTGTCATGGTGTCACCCCATTGTGATGGTGTCACCCAGTACGGTACACACTGCCCAACCCCCTCTGCAAATAAGCCGTATCTACTCCACTGGGTGTCACTAAACCCTAGATACGCCACTAAGTTAACTAAACAATAGATACGCCACTAAGTTCACTAATCAATAGATACGCCACTAAGTTCACTAAACAATAGATATACCACTAAGTTCACTAAACAATAGATATACCACTAAGTTCACTAAACGATAGATACGCCACTAAGTTCACTAAACAATAGATACGCCACTAAGTTCACTAAACAATAGATACGCCACTAAGTTCACTAATCAATAGATACGCCACTAAGTTCACTAATCAATAGATACGCCACTAAGTTCACTAAACAATAGATATACTTCACTAAACAATAGATACGCCACTAAGTTCACTAAACAATAGATACGCCACTAAGTTCACTAAACAATAGATATACCACTAAGTTCACTAAACAATAGATATACCACTAAGTTCACTAAACGATAGATACGCCACTAAGTTCACTAAACAATAGATACGCCACTAAGTTCACTAAACAATAGATACGCCACTAAGTTCACTAAACCCAAGTCACGCCAAAAGGTGTCACTAAATGAGGGTAAAATTATTCTTATTTTTAAAACTGCCAACATTTTTCTTTCTAACTCAATTATTCCACACACTCATTTTCACAAGTCGCATTTCTGCATTTTCTCGACTTCTTATCTCAGGGCCCCATGCGATGCCAGTTCAGTTGGTTGGCAAACACGCCCCCCCCCCCCACCACCCATTCATTTCGCCTGTATTACTTCAGAACGGACGTTGTAAGAAAATCTCGTTTAGATTTTCAAACCGATAATTTTTTTAATATATTAAATCTCAAACATTTGACCAAAAGGAAATCTTTTTTTTTTAAACTTAACGATTACAACAACAAGAAAAGTTCAGAATTATTTTAAGTTGATAGTCAACGGAATGTTAACTGACAATCCATGTCAACATTGTTTACTGACAGCCTAAGTCAACATTGGTTTAGTAACAGTCATGGCCCAAGTTGGATTACCGCCAACGCTAGTATTCCTACTACAGCCAAGACTGCCTTACCTAGTGAGACCATTCTCCGTGTACACAGCCAAGACTGCTTTACCTAGTGAGACCATTCTCCATGTACACAGCCAAGACTGCCTTACCTAGTGAGACCATTCTCCGTGTACACAGCCAAGACTGCCTTACCTAGTGAGACCATTCTCCATGTACACAGCCAAGACCAACTTACCTAGTGAGACCTTTCCCCGTGTACACAGCCAAGACCAACTTACCTAGTGAGACCATTCTCCATGTACACAGCCAAGACCAACTTACCTAATGAGACCTTTCCCCATGTACACAGCCAAGACCAACTTACCTAGTGAGACCATTCCCCATGTACACAGCCAAGACCAACTTACCTAGTGAGACCATTCTCCATGTACACAGCCAAGACCAACTTACCTAGTGAGACCTTTCCCCATGTACACAGCCAAGACCAACTTACCTAGTGAGACCATTCTCCATGTACACAGCCAAGACCAACTTACCTAATGAGACCTTTCCTCGTGTACACAGCCAAGACCAACTTACCTAGTGAGACCATTCTCCATGTACACAGCCAAGACCAACTTACCTAGTGAGACCATTCTCCATGTACACAGCCAAGACCAACTTAGCTAGTGAGACCTTTCCCCATGTACACAGCCAAGACCAACTTACCTAGTGAGACCATTCTCCGTGTACACAGCCAAGACCAACTTACCTAATGAGACCTTTCCTCGTGTACACAGCCAAGACCAACTTACCTAGTGAGACCATTCTCCATGTACACAGCCAAGACCAACTTACCTAGTGAGACCTTTCCTCGTGTACACAGCCAAGACCAACTTACCTAGTGAGACCTTTCCTCGTGTACACAGCCAAGACCAACTTAGCTAGTGAGACCTTTCCCCGTGTACACAGCCAAGACCAACTTACCTAGTGAGACCTTTCCCCGTGTATACAGCCAAGACCACCTTACCTAGTGAGACCATTCTCCATGTACACAGCCAAGACCAACTTACCTAGTGAGACCTTTCCTCGTGTACACAGCCAAGACCAACTTACCTAGTGAGACCATTCTCCATGTACACAGACAAGACCAACTTACCTAGTGAGACCATTCTCCATGTACACAGCCAAGACCAACTTACCTAGTGAGACCTTTCCCCGTGTATACAGCCAAGACCAACTTACCTAGTGAGACCTTTCCCCGTGTACACAGACTGGTAGTAGATGGATGACTCGATGATGCCAATACCGTAGTAGTGATACCTGGGGGGTGGGGGCGGTGGGGTGGACACAGAGATTTCATTATTGTGGTCATCGCATGTAAAGTTGATTTATTTCGGATGTTACACTATTGGCTGAGGTTAATTTTTGTACATCAACATATTGTTGTTACACTATTGGCTGAGGGTAATTTTTGTACATCAACATATTGTTGTTACACTATTGGCTGAGGGTAATTGAGTACATCAACATATTGTTGTTACACTATTGGCTGAGGGTAATTGAGTACATAAACATATTGTTGTTACACTATTGGCTGAGGGTAATTGAGTACATCAACATATTGTTATATTATTGGCTGAGGGTAATTGAGTACATAAACATATTGTTGTTACACTATTGGCTGAGGGTAATTGAGTACATAAACATGTTGTTATATTATTGGCTGAGGGTAATTGAGTACATAAACATATTGTTATATTATTGGCTGAGGGTAATTGAGTACATCAACATATTGTTGTTACACAATTGGCTGAGGGTAATTGAGTACACCAATATATTGTTGTTACACAATTGGCTGAGGGTAATTGAGTACATCAACATATTGTTGTTACACAATTGGCTGAGGGTAATTGAGTACATAAACATATTGTTGTTACACAATGGGCTGAGGGTAATTGAGTACATAAACATATTGTTGTTACACTATTGGCTGAGGGTAATTGAGTACATAAACATATTGTTATTACACTATTGGCTGAGGGTAATTGAGTACATAAACATATTGTTATATTATTGGCTGAGGGTAATTGAGTACATAAACATATTGCTATATTATTGGCTGAGGGTAATTGAGTACATCAGCATATTGTTATATTATTGGCTGAGGGTAATTGAGTACATCAACATATTGTTATTTAACGTGGAGCATAAGATAATAAATTGACGTGATCTTGTTTTGAGAACTTCTCTACATGTTAAATTTTTTTAAAAAATCTTTAAATACTAGACTACTTCCTGATTTACTAATGGTAAATAATAATTACAAACTATGCGTCACCGAATCTTTTTAAAACACTTTTATAACATGAATTTAAAAAAAAAAAATTAAATATCAAGAAACTCAGTGTGCCCTAATGGGATCTAGCGCACGGATCTTTTATTAAGCAGACGATTGGCTAACAAACTTACTTGGACTGTCCACGGGTGCCCAGCCTGCGTGTTGTGATGTTCTTGAACTTCTGACGTATAAGCTGTGGTAAGAGAACAAGGCGTTATCAAACGTGAAATTGGACTGACCGGGCGCTTTAAAAGGACACAGGAGAAGAGATTTACTGGTTGTTTTTAAAACCAACCCCACCCCTTCCTGCAAGTTTGTTGCCGATGGCAATTACAATACTATTATCATAAAAAAAAACTGTTAGATACAAACATAAAAAAATGAATGTTATTGGGAAAGATGTTAGTTTTAAAAAAATATTATTAAAAAAAAATGAGTAATTACAAAAACTCCGAATCAATCCAATAGTTGAAACATGTAAAATAAAAATCATCAACAACAAAGATGCCTGGTTTTTCATTATTATCATGTTGGTGATAGCTATTGCTGTTTGAAATACATATTGAGAGAAGAAAAAAAAAAAACCTTTCCAAAAGTTGCCGCCCCTGCGGGTTTGAAACCCTGCCTCTTGCAGAAGTCAAGGTAATGGACGTAGAGGACGCATCGTGGCAGGCAGACGCCGTCCGACAACTCATAGTTTTCTGTCAACCTGCAAACAACCAGCAACAGCATGTTATCTTGATGTGGCAGATGGTGTGGGTGTGTGTGGGGGGGGGGGGTTATGTCACAATTGAGCTACTGTGACACCAGTGTGTATTTTTACCCCCCTCCCCTCCACTGCCCTCCATCACAAGACCTAATTTTTTTTTTAAGTTGTAAAAAAAAATTAACAAAAATTTACATTTTTCCTTACACTGTTGTAACCTCTAAATTTTGAATCATTTAATCCCTCTGTCTGCCCTCGGCCGAACACATTTGTGAGTCACTCAAAGTGAAATCAAGAGTTTATGGTTACATAATATAATGAAGAGTGTATAGTAACACAACCGAGTGACATTAGTTTATATGTTAGTATGACTCAATACGTTGGAAATGTGGAATGTTTACTATTTACAGTGATTATAAAAATAAAGAAATTGCAGAGGTTATAGTTCACGTGAAGAGACGGAAATCAGTTAATTGAATTGTCCGTGAGGTTCAGTTGGACTAATCTGATTAAGTTATTAATTATATATCAGGGTCATGGTAGTCTGTGAGAACTTATGTCGGCTTGAACAAGATAAAAAGATTTACAACTTTAAAAAAATAATAATATAAAATTTTTAAAAATTAGCAATTTAAAAAAATACTTGTATTAATATGGGGCTGTCCATAAATAACGTCACGCACCTAAGGGTGGAGGGGGTCAAGCATTTGTGACGATGGGGAGGGGGGGTAAAGAACACTCAACACACACACGCAAAACGCGAATCTTTAAATAAAGTTACCACTTAACTAATTTATTGCTTGCAATTTTATTTAGTGACGTTTCCACGTGTGTTACGATTAGGCCGCGCAATTACCGCAGTAGTAAAATAGTATTCCGGTACCGTGAAAATATGGCTGCAACTTCTATACTTTATTTTACTCAATAACAATGGTGGTCAAACTGAGACTCTTGTGAGTTCACATTACAGCTCGCGAAAATGTATCAAGTAAAATTATTCGTTTGCAATATTCCTTATGAAATACTTTTAACTTGAAAATGCTTAAGAAGAATCTGTCAAAGTTATCACAAACTATAGGGTACTTAGATGCAACTTTTCCCTCAGGACAGAAAAGAAAAATTATAATTTTATTTTGTTATTTGAATAAATCAATGTACCCCGAGATTACTTACCGTAGTTACCAGTTAAGACGAGTAAAAGTTTTTGTTTATTTAAAAAACAAACCCCTCCCCCACATTCCCGCGCCTCTCATTTCTTTCTCCAATATCGCGACCCTGTTGAAAAAAGTAGCTTTGTCTAAATGTTTTTAAAGTATGTTTTAGTGGTTCAAAGATATTTACTATAATAACAAAAAATATGAACGTTTATGTGTGTATATGTTTTTGTTTTTTTTAATCTGGTAGAAAATAAAAAAAGGTTAGAAAATAATTTGGGTTTGATTACATTTTTTTATATTAAAGTTAAAGGTTCGGTTTATAAATGTTTGGTGATGTAATAACTGTTACCACGCGCCCCCAGGTGTTGACGCGCCTTGCTGAAAAAATTAACATACTCGGGCCCTTTCTATTCCCTTGTGTTTCTTGTGTAGGCCAGGCAGAAAAACTGATTTTAATAAGACGTACAAAGTTGTCTGTGCCTTAAGTTTATTAATTAAAAAGTTACTACAGCCGTTAATGTTCCCTTTAATCCGCAATATTGGCAGCCTTACTTATGATAAGGGTTGTACCGGATTTCGGCTCCGGCAAAACTGGAATCAAACCTGGCTTCGGTTCCGTAAGAATTTCAGTTCATAAATCAGGCCAAATCCGGCTGGCCATATAGCCACAATATACATATAATGGATCCTGCTCCGGCTAATCCTGCTCCGGCTAATCCAGAATCCAGCCATTTTTACAAATCCGGCTTTGGCACCGGCCGGATTACAATTCATAAATCTGTCCGAATCTGACTCCGGTCGGGTTTTAAAAATTTGAATCTGGAACACCCCTAGTTACGATATTAAATAGATTGCCGACTTACACTAAATACATTTTTAAATGTCAAAAAAAAAAAAGATTTTGAAACATGATTGTTTTCAATCAGAAAATATGGCTTTGGGAAGGGGGGGGTCAAACCTTTGTGGCGTAATAATGGAGGGGGGTCTCAGTTTTTGTGACGAAGTGTGACAAGTGGCGAGTGGGGTCAAAAATCAGCCAAAATCGCGTGATGTCATTTATGGACAGGTCCTATGCTGAAAATTATTTTTGAAAGAAACGTCAAAAAAAAAACAACTTTATGTAAAGTGACATGGAGTTTCGCGGCTCGAGAAATGACAAATTATTGCACTAGAAACATTCATCACATTTACAAAATAAGAATTTATGAAAAACTAACACAGGTCAAATTTAACATCTCAAATATATCTTTAATACTTATTAATAAGTGAATCTATAAAATACATCTACATTTAATTTTTTTTTAAAACGTAAAAAAAAAAAAAAAACACAAGTTTTAGACTATAAATCCTTTATATACGAGACATAACTAGACTATATTGATGTTCATAATAATACGCAGCGCAAGACAATCCGAAAATACAAAATTTTAGTTAATTCTATGTCTCGTAAAACATGTTTAATATAATGCGCACCGATCGTGAATATATTTTTAAAAAAGAATTTCAATGTAATGCGCACCTTATTGTGCGACAGGAAAGGTTGTGCAATATAATACGCACCACGTCACTCTATCTCAAAAATAAACATGATAAATGGAGATAAATAAACAATTCTAAAAATTCAACAATTTAATTACAGTACATTAGATCGATCAGAAATTTTGATACATCATTTTTATTATCGACACGAGTCTGCCTGCAAAATTTCAGCTCGCTATATTACGAGGAAGTGAGTTAAAATCGATCCCGAGTTTTTTCGGCAACCAATCAAGGCACCACGAGTTAATATAAAGTTAAGGATTTAAGAATGCTCGTTCGAACAAATAATAATACATAACAACATCTCACTGAGATAACACAACGGAACTGCCGCCAACCTCACAATATAAACATCAACAAACATACGTCACGATATTCGTCATATCATTAAAACGCGTCATTAAACGAGCGGTGTGAGAAACGTTCAGTATCGAACTATTGTAACTAGTCGCACGATAAACCAAGTAGCACTAAGATTTAACGCAAGGCTTTTTTTTTTAAAGCCTGAATACTATACTGGACATCTTGGGGAAAAACCTGACACTTAGACCGGACGATCTCAGCCCTCAAATACCGTCATTGGAAACTTGCCACTTTAAGTCAATAATTTAAAGCAGATGTTTGTATGGCTAATGGGAATAGAACTAGCGAGAGTGTTCTCTGAGCACTGTATAGTGTATATTTTACAGTTAAGCCATTCGTCTAAATTCATTTCGAAAATCTCTTTTGATGAAACCAATATATTTATATTTATTAGCAAACGAAACGAGGACTTATGCAAGAATCGAATGCCAAAGTCTGAACCAGACAGTGATTTTACTAAATTCAACTAAGAAATCATTTGCCAAAAATTAATTATTAAAATAGATTTTTGTGTTATATTTATTTTAGACAAAAAGCAATCAGTTCAAATCCAAACGCAGACAAACAAATAATTTAAAACTATATACGACCCGTGGCGTAGCATACGCCGCAGACCTGCTCATAGATATTGCAAAGAAAAGGGGGAAAGAACAGACACAAATTACAACACGAATAAATAAGAAAAACGTGAATGAAAATCGTGTGAGGGGGGAGGGGCATTGCTTTCTTATTGATGTTATTGAGACATGCGCACTGCTGGTAGCTACGCACCCCCACCCTGCATCAACCTAGCCTGCGACCATACACTTTGATTGGCTGAACCTAACGAGGGTCAGCTAGGTTCGCAAAAACTTGGCAAACAACGGGCACAAAAAATGGGCTTAAGTCTTGGCAATGGAAACTTTGAGCTATTTTCATATAGTTTCTTCTTTTTAAAAAAAAACAAGTATTAAAAACTCGAATGAGTAGTTAACGCAATTTCCAGTAATGAATTTCCGATTTTTTTTTATTCAAGAGAAATCATTAGATTAATAGATTATATTAAAGGTAGTGAGTATAGCCTCGTCAGGACGACCCAATATGCGGCTGCATACGCGCTCGTCCACTTTCGGTTATTGCTATTCTTGGTAACATTGTTTATAAAATGATGTTAATAAAATTGAAGAGTTACAAGTATTCACTGCGCCTTTCATTGAACCTCCGATTCTATATGTGCATTCAAACAATCTCTAAAATATATCACTAAACCTAACCCAAAACCCTAAAAACTATCACTAAACCCAACCCTAAAAATTAAAAGCTATCACTAAACCTAACCCAAACCCTAAAAGCTATCACTAAACCTAACCCAAACCCTAAAAACTATCACTAAACCTAACCCAAACCCTAATAACTATCACTTAACGTAATCCTAAAGTCTATCCCTAAACCTAACACCAAAACAAACCATTTTTTAAAAAAAAATCTTATTCATTATCAATTCATGTAGTATTGTTTGGAAAAAAAAATATAGGCATCTATAAGGAATCGAACCCCGGACCTACGATGAAGCTTACTATCGTAATATTAATACGACCACACAGCCACATTCACCTTTGAAATTTTTAGCGTTATAAAAAATGTTACCAAGAATAGCAATAACCGGAAGTGAACGAGCGCGTATGCAGCCGCATATTGGGTCGTCCTGACGAGGCTATACTCACTACCTATATTAAAAGTCGATTCAAGTAATTCTGAAAGTTAAAAAAAAAAATGACGTCATATACCTTCACACTATCACTGTATCACATTAAGAATGTGTCGATATAATGCGCACTACGCAACAATCCAACATAAGCATTCAAAAAACGGGAAAGCCCCATTAACTAACATTCTGGATGAAATTAAAAGTAATTTAAAATCAATAAATTTGAAAATAAACAAAGCAATTGTTTTCAAAAATTGCTTCTAAAATTGCGGGAGTCGAACGAAAAGACGTGTTTTAAAAATTCCTTCTTAAATATTATTCTAAATATCGTTTGGCGTTAATTTCAACCCGATAGATGATATTGTTGGCGAGAAATTGACAACAAAAAAAAAAGATAATTTTTCAGTTTTTTTTTTAAATTTTCCTGGAAATCCAGTAAACGTTTTCGGTATTTTTTGTTTGTTTGACCTTTGCCCACCCTTAGGACCTCCTTTGCATATTTGCAAAAGACCCGAGCCCTCTGTCTGGTGTGGTTTAGGAGTTGCCTGTGCCAGCTCGACAGACATTTCAAAAATATAAACGCAATTTATCCCATTAGAAAATTTCATTAATTATAACTCAGTGGTTTCTTTGAATTTAATTTCTTATGAGATGGTTGCCAAGCACAACATGTAACCTAGTAACTAATGAAACGAATGAAAAAAAATATATATATTTCTATTTCTTTATAATTAAGTTCTTTTGATAAAAGGTACAATAAATAAAACCTTGATGTTGAAGTGCAGAAGGTTTACACGATTGAAGCACGTCTTTTTAACTGTTAGCTAGGAACCACTGTTTAGACATTTAGAAATTTAGAAATCGTGATACTTAATTAATGAAATGGAATTCGGATAATTTTCCACTACATTAAAGAATAAAAAAAGACAGGTGTGACTGTGATCACATTACAAACTTAAGAATTGTTCAAATTCTTGGAGAAGAGGTCGAGGCGTGAAACAATGTGGTCTTGTTCTAATGAGCACAATCTTCACAAATAAAATAGTATCTTTTGTTATACCAAACAGTGGCGTAGATAGGGATTTTTAAGGATTAGGGGGGGCCGAACGGCTTGGCCTCTTTTTGGGGGACCTGCATGCATGGCGTTGGCGTGTAAAAAAAAATTGGACACTCAAAGTAGGGGCGGCCGGAGGGACTTTCGAAATTGGAAACCTTTTCACTTACCCTAACTACGCCACTGATACCAAAAAGCCCCCTTTTCGGCCCCTAAATTCCTTTCACTAGATGTCTTAAATTCTACTTGCTATCCTATTAACCCCCACCCCACTTTATCAAAATATGCTAATTCATACATAGCATTCTCCCTTTCCTCCAACTAACTATCCCTCCTTTCCTCTACCCCCCTCCCGTTGACATCCCTCCTGCTGTATAATATCTATTATATAATGCGCTAAGGCGCATTTCCGTCCGTCAGTCAGTGTGAAGCCCCTATACCACGCAACTCTTGATTACTTTTTTTTAAAATTGAAAATATAGACGTAAAATCAAAATGATTTTGGATTTGAGATTAACAGAGGGTGTGGTTTTGCGCGCCGTAAAATAAAAAAACATTAAGTGGCGTCATGAAGCTTTTATTATATTAATTTATTTGATGTTACTTTTTATCTTGATTATAATCTGAGTGTGTGAATAAGCATGTGTGCGAGTGTGTTTATGTGTATGTGTGTATGTGCGTCTGTGTGTGCGTGTGACTGTGTGTTTGTATTAGTTGTGAAATAACGATTTATTTCATAGATTGCTAAAAGTGAAATTAGATATTGAAAAGACGTTACCACGTAATCTTTTATGTATAGTTAAAATTATGCACTGGATTATGAAAAATTCCGTTAATTTTATGAACACAAGTTTCTGCCGATGCGATCTGCACATGGGTGCTTGATTAAAAGATAACGGGAAGTCATCGAATGTGACTTAAAAAACTGTTAATGAGACGATCAATCTCCAATGATTTTTTCAGAGATTGTTTTACTTTTGTTTTACTTTATGTTTCATTTTAGAAGAATTGTGCCCTTGCGCATTAGTTGGATGATTACTCGCATGAATTGCCACAATGGAAAATAAACAGTGAAAAGAACTTATACTCGCTATTGAAATTGCATTATTTATAATTATAATATGTAATTGGGTAAGATTGAGGCTAATTGGCGCATATTTACTTTTTAAAAAAATTGAAGCTTTCTAAACTTTTAAATTGTATTTTGCAATAACAAAATCACACGAAGATGGCTCGAAGTCACTGTTAAATAAATATATAAATAAATGTGAAGAAATTATTTAAGTGCAGACGACATATCAATTTTACATTTTAATATAAGCTTTTATACATCTACGTATATAATCGGATGGAGGCAAATTTTATACGGGCTTATAACAAGTCAAAATTACAGAAAATGAAATTTCTTTAAAAAGACAAATTAACACGGTACTGCTTTTGAAGCATTCAACGAGTGATTTAGCATAAAAACAATTTCAAATATTTGTTAGGAGTAAGATGTATTTCTCTTAGGTGCTTACTAAATACAAGTAAGTGTTTTGGATCGATTTTATTATAAACTGACATTAAGGAAATTCGTATGGAAAGTAAACGCTCAGGGATTTTAAATAATAAAATGTAAGTGTATAAGCATATATACACTGTTGTAAGAGTGGGGTTAAATAGCGGAATTGTAATTTTTATAAAGAGGGGCAACTTTGTGAACTATTTGAACTATTTCATTTCTTGGGTCATGAGTTTATAATATCGCCGAGCCCTGAGTGGCACTATTTCTTAGCCACTAATAATTTCCTTTTTGCAAAGATTAAGAAAAACAGCAGTGTAAAATTTTAAGCCCAAACCTTGCGATTCAACGTGTGTTTTTTTTAACAAATAGACAATATTAAAAAATCTTCCCAACCCTACACATCCCAATGACATAAGTATTAAACAGCCAAATAGAAATAAAACTAATTTGTCCTAAATAAAGGTCATGCATAAAATGTAAAGGAATGGATGGTGTGGATTAATTTGTAGATGAATGGAAAAGCATACGTAAAAAAAGATTTATTGCTAGGATAATGCAATATTATGGTACGGGCTATGGTTAAAACTGTAGAGTTGTCTATTGGTGCAAGTTTGTGTGTGTGTGTGTGTGGAGGGAGGGGCTATGTGCGTATGTGTGTGTGATTTGGTTATTTCTATGTCTGCTAATGTTGCGCCTCTAAGATGACAACCAGTATTTTAAAAGTATATATACACAAAAAATAATAATACATTTCTACGGTGTAGATAGAAAGGGGTCGATACACCTTAGGGTCGAAAAGTCCCTTGGTGGAACTGTCCGGGATCGAATCGCCCCGGGGTCGAATCGACCGGAGTCGAACCTTCCGTGGTCGAACCGACCAGAGTCGAAACGACCTGGGGACAAAACGTCCTGTGGTCGAACTGCCAGGGTCGAACCGTCCGGGGTCGAAGTGTCCAACCACCAAATAGAAAATACTTTTTGCAAAACTAAAGTAAACCAGCAGGGTACATTTTCAGCTCAAACCTTGCGATTTAAGGTGTTTCCTTAAAACAAATTAACTCATACATACCTTAATTTAGCATCAAAATTCACATAATTAATATCTGGCCCATATACAAAAATCATATTATTTGACTAAGGCCATGCTTAGCCTAGAAATAGAAATAATGTTTTGGAGAGCTTTTCCCATGAAAAAAGTAATATTAAAACATGTATTTTATTCTAAGAACTAACGAATGATGAAACATCAATTTTGAAAAATTTGCATGACATAAGCTTTGCGTAAAAACTGTTCTTTAAGGTGTAAATATATCAAGTGTAAAGAAATATCACGGGTATTACGACTTATAAATAGGATCTAGCATAAGAAAGTGCGTGTTATGTCGAAAAAACACACTGTCAACAACTCATTTTGTGCCAAGCTGTTTTGAGTTTATTAGTTGAATAGTAGACTATACAACGGGAATAAAGATTGATATAAAGTGAATTGTTACTATTAGAAAAAATGTGCGGGAATATATAATGATAGACATAACATTTATAAGGAGATCAATTTCTCACCATTCTCTTAAAAAGCAGCATTGTTCTTATGTTTTTATTCACGTTAAAGGAACATGTGCCTTGATAACAAATAAACCATATTTTCCTCTCTCCCCAAGCCACAATATTCACAAATATTATCTGGCTAAAAATATCTTATTCGTCTTGAACTAATTTTATGCTTAGACTATAAATGAAATGAGTGTTTTCTAAGAACCAAAGGAATCATGTGGAAAGATATTGTTTTCATGTTTTGATTCACGTGAAAAGAAAGTGATCCTTGCCCGTTAGAATTTTTTAACTGTTAACGACATTTGTTATTCTGGTAGAGTATATAGCAAGCGTTATTATAGGGGTTCGAGCATGCTGAAAGAAAGCCACCAATCGATCTGAATGGAAGAATGAGGTTGAGCAAGCCAGGGCCCTACATGGGCTGTAGAGCCAAGGATTTTAATAATGATGCTATATTAAAGCAGAAATACCTATATTGATGGCTAATATTTAAATTAATAATATATTTATTTTTCTCGACACACATATCGTTGTTTTTATTAAGAAGGGGTTTGATTTATCACTACCCTAATTTCAAGATGCGTTTACATTCATTTTTAAGGAGAATATGAGACCCAAAACCAAATAAAGTTATTCTTATTGATATTGTGCCTACCCCGTAGCGTAGCACGGGTATTTTGCTCGTATATATATATATATATAAAGAGAGAGAGAGAGTCACTGCTCTTCTAACAAAAAAAACAACATGTTCCATGGTCCAGGCTTTCGTTTTCCTGTTGTCCTTTAGTTGACCTATACCTCTCGCACATCTTCCTCATAGAGCAGTCTCCCCGGGTCCTCTCTAATGCATTCATACTAACTTGGAAATACCATATAAATAGAACGTAATTATACACTCAGATGGGCATATGCAAGAACAAACACGTCGACATTTTTCATTTTTCTCGTAAGAAATTCGGCCTGATCAAACTATGAAACCCAAATCAACGTTTAAAACTTCCATCTTCACTCTACGGCCACAATCCCCATCCTTGTGTCACTCCTGTCATTCCCTTTGTTCTTCCCCTTCTTTCCGACCCATATAAACTTACCCCTCCTCAGACACACACCCATACACACCGCACAGACACACAAACGAACACACTCTACAGCCAAATCTTCTAACTCAGGAATGTACCTAGAAACGATTACGAGTGCATTATTTAAGCTCTTTCCCGTCCGGCACGACGGAATGCCGAGGGTAGAGAAAACTCTGACTGCAAACACGTCAATCATGTTTATTTGCACTCAGCTCAGCCCAGTGGCTTCTAGGATCTGTCACGGGACCAGAAAAATGTTTGGGGGCCTCACATGAAAAACCCGGTGTGTACTCGACTTTCAGACATGCAATGTTGTGACGCTAAATCCTTAATAGGGAAAATAGAAGTATGTGTAGGGACAAAAAAAAAAAACTGTTCCCCCTCTCTTATATTTGTGTGTTAGGAATTTTCGGTTAGATAATTTCAGTCTACAACAGAGCAATAATTGAGTACGACGCGAGGTAAACATCATCTCTTTAGCAGGATTGCGTGAATGCCATGCTCGGGGCTGATATCATACTAGTAGTTTTACAAAGTGCGGGCCTCTTCGACTTTGAGCACTTCATTTATCACCTGTTAAAATATGTTCCTCTTCCTACTTCTTAAACGTTTATCTATTCATGCCCAACGATCAACATTAGGATCTTAATGATGGCTCCCTATTCCTGACTAAAGCCGGATACCCTTAAATGCATGGCGGACTTAAGGTTACATTTAAGCTACGGGAGCAGAGGCTTGAACCCTGGACACTCATTAGCCAGCAGAGTGACCTATCCATCTATCCATTGGCCATAAGTAATTTTACCTTTAAAATGGACTTCCTTTACTTTAAAACTCCACAAACTTATTTTTCTATCAATTTATACCCACCACTTCAAAGTCGCGGCCACTTGATTTTCCTTCGGTGACGTCATTTCATCTACTTCCGTAACAGAGTCCATCTGATTTTCATCATCCTCCTCCTTGCAAGCTGAGAAAACAAACAAGAAAACAGTATGGCAGTCAGGTGTAACACTATGCCAGTCAGGTGTAACACTATGGCAGTCAGGTGTAACACTATGCCAGTCAAGTGTAACACTATGGCAGTCAGGTGTAACACTATGGCAGTCAAGTGTAACACTATGGCAGTCAGGTGTAACACTATGCCAGTCAAGTGTAACACTATGCCAGTCAAGTGTAACACTATGGCAGTCAAGTGTAACACTATGGCAGTCAGGTGTAACACTATGGCAGTCAGGTGTAACACTATGGCAGTCAAGTGTAACACTAAGGCAGTCAAGTGTAACACTATGGCAGTCAAGTGTAACACTATGGCAGTCAAGTGTAACACTATGCCAGTCAGGTGTAACACTATGCCAGTCAGGTGTAACACTATGGCAGTCAGGTGTAACACTATGGCAGTCAGGTGTAACACTATGGCAGTCAGGTGTAGCACTATGGCAGTCAGCTGTAACACTATGCCAGTCAGGTGTAGCACTATGGCAGTCAGGTGTAACACTATGGCAGTCAAGTGTAACACTATGCCAGTCAGGTGTAACACTATGGCAGTCAAGTGTAACACTATGCCAGTCAGGTGTAGCACTATGGCAGTCAGGTGTAACACTATGGCAGTCAAGTGTAACACTATGGCAGTCAGGTGTAACACTATGGCAGTCAGGTGTAACACTATGGCAGTCAAGTGTAACACTATGGCAGTCAGGTGTAACACTATGGCAGTCAGGTGTAGCACTATGCTAGTCAGGTGTAACACTATGGCAGTCAAGTGTAACACTATGGCAGTCAGGTGTAGCACTATGCCAGTCAGGTGTAACACTATGGCAGTCAGGTGTAACACTATGGCAGTCAAGTGTAATACTATGGCAGTCAAGTGTAACACTATGGCAGTCAAGTGTAACACTATGGCAGTCAAGTGTAACACTATGGCAGTCAAGTGTAACACTATGACAGTCAGGTGTAGCACTATGCCAGTCAGGTGTAACACTATGGCAGTCAGGTGTAACACTATGGCAGTCAGGTGTAGCTCTATGGCAGTCAAGTGTAACACTATGACAGTCAGGTGTAACACTATGGCAGTCAGGTGTAACTCTATGGCAGTCAAGTGTAACGCTTCTTCTAGTCAGGTGTTAAACTATGGTAGTCAGGTGTAACACTGCGACAGGTTTAACTTTTTTTACCGTTAAATACAACCCTTAGGTATTTAGGTAACACTGTGACACATGTTAAACTATGGTATTTGGTTGTAACACTATGGTATTGATGTGTTACAATATGATATTTAGATGTAACACTATTGTATTTAGGGGGTAACAATATGTATTTAGGTGTAACGCTATGACAGTGGGAGTATCAATTTGATCGTTTGGTGCATGCATCACTGTGACAGTTGGGTATAACACTATAAGACTTTGGTGTAACATGCATTATGGCAGTAAAGTTTAACACAATAAAAACTTAAGGTGAAGTCACAGCATAGTTAACAGCTCGATAGCTTCCGATGTGAGAATACTAGAGATTCTCAAAGACCCCACAGGGACCATGCTTGTAAGAAAGAACCTTGAGTCTCAAATCATTTAACCGAACGATTCTTATTAGTTATCTTCTGCGGTCCTTTTAGATTCGTCACATTGTAATCATTTAAATCTCTTTGTGAATCTTATCTCACGCGCCCTCAAAATAAAATGATGAATGATCCCTTACAGACCATGAAGGTCCATGGGAGCAAGTGAAGTAGCGTTCACAAGTTTCATTGACCACTAACGAGCATGGGATTGTGTGGTTGGCACAATGCCCCGGTGGCCTTGCCAGATCCACGGTTTCGAACCCGCGACACGGGTTCTTGCTGCGGATCGGTAGTCCAGCTCGCTACAACTTAGACCACCACGCCCCTCAAACAACAAATAGTAATACTTAAAATAATAATGAGAAGAATTACATGTATTATCTAAATTTATTTTCAGAAATAGAATATAATTTAATGTATTATTATTTTGTTCATTAAAGAAGTAGACAAACAATGTTTTTAAATATGAAGATATTTTAAGTATAAGCAATAAAATTAAAAGGTGACTTAGATAAGAATGATATAAGGGGAGTTAAATCGTCTAGAGGAGATCCTTGATTTTAGTTTTGGGAAACATTGTAATTAAAGATAACTAAGTTCACCACAATTACAATTGCAGAATCTCCTAGCGTGCATTGTTTTCAAAGACTTAAGCGGCTTTTGTAGGACATAATCAATGGTCAATAGGGAAGAGGGATGTTTAAGGATGACAAAAGTAGGCACCCTACGGGATATTAGGGGCGGTAGGGGGGCTTGAGAAACAAAAATCGAAGGTATCAAATATGGTAGCGTTTGTTTGAAGTAAGTCGGCTAATTAGAGAATATATGGGCTGGGTGCCAACAAGGGCGCTAAACGATAGGTGTCACAACACAGAGGGCTACATCCCAGGCGCTACTAATTAGGGGGGGTCGCCAGGCAGGGTGCCACTACAACACATGTTGCCAATCGGCAGATGTTAACAACACATAGTGAAATACAACTCATGAGGGTCACAACTTATAGATATGCCACCACTCAGAGTAGACAGAACCTCCACAAATGGCAGCATGCCGTGAGAGCAGGCGTCCACATAGCAGCGTGCTGTTATTGTGAGATGGGATGTATGGATGGATCCCACAAGGTAAGTCTGGTAATTTGTAACACAGCGAGTTAACAGCACGTGATTTAAAACACCCTCTCGGAACACCTGGTGGCACCCCTGAGTATCAAAATACCACAGGTGACTTCCCCGAAAAAGCATTATATATATAAAGTGTTTTTCATTTGTGAGACTTAAATAGTTAATATTTCAACATTTTATGTTTCTTCGGCATCATTACTGAGGAAACAATCATTTGAATTTATTTTTATATATAAAAATTGTCTTTCTTTATTGCGTGTGTTTGTTTGTTGTTCACTAAACTGACTCAAATCACCGCATAATTAACAAATATGTAATACTTTGAGGTAAATTCACATAGACTAACAAGATACTTGGTTGATACCCCCCCCCCCTTTACAAACAAGGTCCTACTGAATGCCACGGATATTTTTATTAATAGATGATACAATAAAACGTCATATCTCGCCAGCTTCTTGAGCTCTAGTGACACAGTTTATCGCCTTCTTTGTTATAACTCAATACTCTCATATAAAATTTTAGCCTAAGTATTCTTAAAACGCATTTTCTTTTGCGAAATAGTTCCTACGTCCTCACCCTTTCAAGATTTTTATTTAAACTCTTCCACTTCCCCGCGCCCCCACACCCCCACCCCACTGACTGACTGTATCCCGGTTTTTCGCCCCTTGTCCTATATATGAACTATTTCAGGTAGAAGAACGCCATACATAATTTCGCGGAAGTCAGCTGCCGTGGTAGATATCCGACCACGTTTGTGAGGAGCATAAATGGATTTACGGCAAAAATAAATATAACTATAATAGTTGTCGATTTGAAAAATAAAATAATAAAAAATAACGAAACAAACTTTTAATCAACGTGATAAGTCATCTCGTCAATTTTCCGTGCATGAAAATTGAGATCTATTTTTTTGGCTCCGTCACGTGACGTATACGTGTGAAGTTGTCGCCCCGAGCCCTGGACGGGCCCCCAAAACTGTTGACACATCGAACGACCGAGGAGAGGAAAACTCTTGATCAAATTACAAAGTGCTTGAGAAGATCGAGACGAAATGAACACGGATCTTCCCTAGGCGCTGGCCGGCCGCCGACCCGCATATCCCGGATACCGCCGGTCGCCATTTGCTTTAGCGCCTCTCGTAGCCCAGGTTACGGGCGTTGCCCAGTGACCGAGACCAGTGGCGAGGTGTGAATGTGGCGAGACGTGCGCTGGGATTCCGATACAAGATCGCAGGCCACTTTAAGAGAAAGTAATATAAGGTTACGCAATTTAATCGCGTCGGTCGATCATGTTTATCGGAGAGAGAGCGTTACAAACGATTTGTTTTGAATACAGTCTTAAGTCCCGCCAACGACGGGGGTTTGAATGACAGGGCTCTTCTCCGGCGTCTGCATCCCCCACGTCTAATTGTGATTCTCGTACCGGCGTCTTACGTCCACACAATAGACATTTTTAATTATGGTCTAGTAAGCCTTCGGGGATTAAACAAGAAACACATACTTTTAGAAACGTGTCCATTTCCTAAATGTTTGGACGTGCGCTGGTCTACACAGTACAAAGGAGATCTTGTGTTGTAAAAGAATCACGGCTGCTATTGTCGAGTGGCCATGTAAAGGCTATTCGTTTATCGATTATTAACTGGCGCTATTTTTTTTTTTAATGTCTATGAATATCTAATTATATTGTGCAAACCCAGACCTAACACAAACCACGAATAATGTAATAATCTTATTGAATGTTTATCTTCATTTAATTGTAAAATACAAGATGCACAAATGAATTGTGTTATCAAAACATTAAGTTGAAGCTTTATCTTAGGATTACTACACGAGTACACGTTTTGGCTAATAACTTCAGCAGTATAAATAGCTACATACGAATATTTAAATTAAGTTAACATTATATATTACATACTATTTGATTTTTAAAAAAGCAACTGAGTAGAGTTAAAAAAAAAACAGAAACGAAAAGAAGGAAGAAGTGCACAAGTACTCAAGGAAAAAAAAAAGGAATTATCAAAAGTTACAGTTTAAAAACAAAACTGGAAATAGATATTACAGTAGCATCAAATACTGAACCTGGTTCAATCCATATGGAGCCAACATGCCAAATCGTTTTTTATTAATCTATTCTCAATATAGTTCCTATTGGGCAATGTTCCCAGATTTATATATATATATACTGTTCCTCTCATGACTTAAATCAAACGAAGACCTGGGTAGTTTGGGCCGACAGAATTTTCCCCAGGAATAATTATCTTATTAATACATATTTTAAAAAACAAAAAAACATCAGCTCATATTTCATCCCCTTGTTTCCCGTGTGTTTGTTGCATTCCGCTTTATCGCCTAATAACTCACCAAGAGAGGCGATATAACGTCAATGTGCTGGGCTCTGCAATAATGTGTTCTCACTTTTTTTAGTAGTTATGGGAAGTAGTGTCACTAGGGGGTGGTGGGGTGGGCCGCCCCGATGTCACCATCCCAAGGGATTTTGCCAAAATGTAAAATTATGTATGTTCCCGTTACTTGGCACTGGAAGACTCGGGGGAGTTCTATGGGGCAAGTCGTGAGGGGGTGACATCAAGAGCTACCGCACTGAGTGTCTTCAACCCTAGAGACGCCTCTGTTTATGGGTGGATTTTAAACGGTTTTTTTAAATTTAAAAGCTGATTAAAAAATTACTTATGTTTTAATCAGATAAGCTGCTTACGATATTTTTGTTTTAATTTCAAACCCTACACACACTTAGCCTTTTTTTTATATCTGTGAAATTTTTTAAAATGATTTTTTAAAAAAAAAAAACAAATTTTAAAATTCACTGGCGATCGCTCAGGATCCCCCACTTAGAAAGGCTTAGGTCAGGTTTCCGAAATAAATTTTTAAAATTCATGAAGCGTATAAGGAAAAAACACCGCATCCGCCCCTAAAAAGGGCTGCCACAGAACCAACTGACAAGAAGGCAATAAAATGAATCGAAATCGTTTAATTCCATTTCAATGTTAAAAATACTGTGTAAAAACATGTTAAGATCGTGAGTCATAAAATGAAATAACATTATTGCTTCCATACTTACAATATTCTAGTATACAAATATCCAAATTTTAAATTTGTAATATTTATTGTTATATTTTTTTTTTTAAAATATCGGTCCGACGAGGAAATGTGTCAAAATTATTCAATTTGGGTCCCATAGCATTTCTGATTTGAATTAAGAGTCAACTTTGTTTGAGTACTTTAATCTAAACAATATATTATTTCCTTTCATTTATCATCTGCTGTATTCTTGAATTTGACCTCTTTAATAGATTGTTAAATTTACAATCTTATGCTAGGACCTTCAAAGAACATTACATTACTTATTGAAAATCGTGTTGTTGTTTGTCATTGTTGTTTTTAAACCCCTTTTTGCCCCCGTGTTTTATTCAAGAAAGGCTTGTCGTATTGGGGGATCGTGCATGGACAAGTGAGTCATGGGTTACTCAAATGGATAATAAATAGATGAGCAAACCGCGAGGGCTGTAGGACCAATGATCATGTTATTAACTACAATTGTTGATTCATGTATACATATATGTGTGTATTATTTTAAAAATAAGTAATAAAAACTCGAATGGGTGTTTAACAAAACAATTGGTTTTAAAAAATGCTGCAAAAATTACGGGGGTCGAACAAAAAGACGTATTTAAAAAATTCCGTCTTCATCTTTGTTCTAAATATTATTAGCTACCGTTTGCTTCACCTTGATAGATGTTATGGTTGGCGAGAAATTGACAAAATATAGATATTCTTTCGAGTTTTTAAAATTTTTCCAATAAATCCAGTAAATCTTTCCTGTAATTTTTTGCCCGTGCAAATCTTTGGGACCTCCTTAACATATTTGCAAAGACCGAAACCATCTATCTAGTATGGTTCAGGGGGGAGATGCTGTTCAAAGCTCAGTTCTGAATATAATATGTAAAATGATTAAAGAAGAACGTATTTTTTGCTCACCTTTCACTGTCAGTTCTGAATATAATAACTAAAATGATTAAAGAAGAACGTATTTTTTGCTCACCTTTTACTGCTTTGTGCCGTCCAGCCTCACGTTCGGACACTTCACTTGATTTTCTGGCGGTGGTTGCGTGGGTCGCCACGTCCTTGCGGTCCGAGCCATCCTTACGTGAAACAGGGGCGTCACCGTCCACGTCACACTTAACCCCTGGCCTAGCTGGGTCGCCGTGGTCACTGTACGTTCTGTGACCAGGTGACCAGTAGCCACCCTGGCCGTTGGAGGATGCCGCGGTGACGTGGTGAGGGTAGCTGTGTTGGTGCTGGTAGCTGGGGTTGGTGACGTCATAGAAGACCTCCGTGGGCATGGATGGAGCAAGAGTCTGGATGGCATCCATGTCAGGGCATGTAGTCCTGACGCTGCCCACACCAAATTGATAGCAGTGGGGTGTGGGGATGTGTTGCTGTTTGTTTGTTTCTTTTGTTTTTGATGTGCGTAAAGAGTAGAAACGATCAAGATCCGGCAGTTAGGATTTTGTGTGGCGACACACGATTCTGGAGACAGCGATCACGAGTATGTCCCTTTGACGGAAGTGACGTTTCTTGGTTAATCCTTCTACCACCAATCAGCACAAGAAGGCGGGAAAAGTTCTCAAAATTCGAAACAGATCATCTCCTTTTTGTTTTATTATCATCATTATATTTTTAGATTATTTTTATCGAGTAATAACTAAAGGAGAAAAAGACATTTAAAAATTGAAATTCATCTTTCAAATTGATTTTTAACAATTCATATGATTATGAGTTAGTGCTGTATTTTTTTAAAGTTATTCCGAACATGACACGTTTTGATTTATTATATATAGTTCAGATTAAGAAAATAAAATGACCATCAAAAGTTCATTTTTTAAATATATTTTTTAAATGGGTGGAAGAATTTAAAATAACAACAACACCAATATGTTATATTCTTGATTTAATAATATTATTATTTCAATTGTTATATAATTTATCATTGTTTCAAACACATTTTTAAAAATAATTATTTATTTTAAGCACTTTAAAAAAACAAAGTTAGTAATATGGTCTGCAAAGGTAAATTTTAAAATTGTTGTTAAAATTCGACCCGAGGATTCCAATGGTAAAAAGATTATAATCAATATTTCTTGTAACTTTTTCTACGTTGAATTCAAAAACAAATATATTACTTAAAAATGGCAATTGATGACTGTTAACATGGAGTGGTAGCAATGACAAGATTGAATGGTAGCAATGACAAGATTCAATGGTAGCAATGACAAGATTCAATGGTTGCAATGACACGATGGATTGGTCATTGGTGTAACATATAAGATAAAACAGTTCGCGTAGATACTGCTGACAATTAACAAATTAATTGTTTATGTTAATCGTAGGTAACACATGCACTGTTAATGTGCTTTCAATACGATATATTTCAATGAAAATTCCCTTAATGTATATCCTCACCCCATAGAAAACAGACAAGTTTATGTTAAACATCATCAACACAAATGCAAATGTACCTTATGTGTGAAGATGGATCTAAATCTACACCAATAAAGGTTAACTCAGGAGTTCCACAAGGAACTGTCCTAGGTCCCTTACTATTTTTAATTTATATAAATGACTAAAGTTAGGTTATTTGCTGATGATTGTATAATCTATAGAACAATCAAGTCAGAACAAGATAGCAAAATTTTACAAAAAGACTTAGATAAATTAATAAAATGGGAAACTAACTGGAGTATGTCCTTCCACCCAGAAAAATGTCAACTGCTAA
The DNA here is from genome assembly GCA_002072015.1 of Radix auricularia. Taxonomy (NCBI): domain Eukaryota; kingdom Metazoa; phylum Mollusca; class Gastropoda; family Lymnaeidae; genus Radix; species Radix auricularia. Next base: position 7,734 of record MUZC01004150.1, on the reverse strand, counting down.
GAGTAACAAGAAAAAGAAACAAATAAATTCAAAATACTTCATTCATGGAAAAGAACTAACCCAAACTAAAGATGCAAAATACTTAGGAGTCATAATAAATGAGAAACTATCTTGGAACCCCCATGTCAATGAAGTTATTAAAAAATCAAACAAAACCTTAGGCTTTATAAAAAGAAACTTTTACAAATGTAACAAATATATAAAACTAAAATGCTACCTCACCCTGGTGAGACCTATACTAGAATATGCATCTTCTGTATGGGACCCATCCACCAAAGAAAATATTGATAAGTTAGAACAAACCCAAAAAAGAGCTGCCAGATTCATTACTGGAGAATATTCAAAACTGACAAGAGTAACACCATTAAACCTTGAAACACTGGAGGATAGAAGAACCAAAAGTAAATTAGTCATTATACATAAGGCAATTAATTCTAATTTAGAAATACAACACAAAGATAACTTAATACAACCCTCAAATAGACATAAAGATAAAAACACCTTTCTTATTCCATATGCAAGAACAAACACATACAAGTTTTCTTTCTTTCCGTCCGGTATTCGGGCGTGGAATGGGTTGCCTGAAGAAACCAGGAAAGCCAACACTTTATCATCATTTAAAACTCTAGTAAGAATACAGGACTAAACACAAACCATAGAAATACGTAGGACGCAATAATCTTCTGTGCAGAAGGAGCGTCTGTAACATATAAGATAAGATATTTTTATCAGATAAAATTATCGAATAATTGTCATCAATTTTGAATAATGTTTTTTTTTTAAACTTTAATCTGAAAACTTATTTGTGCCTTTACAGAACAAACAAACACACACACACACACAATAATAATAAAATTAAATTATCCCTAATCTAAAAGGTCTATTTAAACACGGTGCAAATTCGTGAAAATCTGTAAATATAAAGAACTAAATACTTATTCTTTAAGCAGAAAGTTCTTTTGGATATAGTTTTCTTTGTTTTTAATTTTAATAACGAATCATACATATTTACACATTTTTGTTTTTCTGTATGTGTTAATATTATTTTACAGCAGTACTTTGTTCATTTTGCTATGCTATAGATATCAAATCCTTTAGTAATGGTGTAAGGATTTAATAAATACCATAGGCCATAGAGCCAATGTTTAGATGGGATTTAGACTATGACAACAATAATTCAATACATTTCCGGGAAGTTGTGGAAATTTGCGGTAGAGTGTGTTTGAATTTGTGACATTGTTGATATAACTTGTGACATTGTTGATTTAACTTGTGACATTGTTGATTTAACTTGTGACATTGTTGATTTAACTTGTGACATTGTTCATTTAATTTATGACATTGTTGATTTAACTTGTGACATTGTTGATTTAATTTGTGACATTGTTGATTTAACTTGTAACATTGTTGATTTAACTTGTGACATTGTTGATTTAACTTGTGACATTGTTGATTTAACTTGTGACATTGTTGATTTAACTTGTGACATTGTTGATGTATTTAAAGAACTTCGTAGTTGTTTTTTTCTTGATTTTCCAATATTGCAGTCAATATTTCCTATAACATTCATTGTTCATGTATCAAATAACAAACTAGAAATTTTTAAAAGATGCGCGGTATTTCTAAAGAGCTGAGCAGCGTCAGTCAGATATCTGCACTGCCACGAATGATAAAGACGACATTGATTGCAGTCAGTGGGAAAGCATTTTTAATGTCATAAAAAAGGGTGGCACATATGAAGAATATATTTTCTAAACGATCAGAAACAATGAATCTGTTTATAGATCTTCAATTGAGTGATTTCAAGGAGCTTAACATTTATAAACCAGCCCTGACACCAAACACTTTGAAAATGTATTTTCCCGTTAATAGCTTGGACAACGTTTTTATGATTACAATGTCAAAATTAGTTCAATGTTACAATGTTAAAATTATTACAATGCTACAATGTTAAAATTATTACATTGCTACAACGTTAAAATTATTACTATGTTAAAATTTTTACAATGTTAAAATTATTACAACGTTACAATGTTAAAATTATTACAATGCTACAATGTTACAATTATTACAATGCTACAATGTTACAATTATTACTATGTTAAAATTTTTACAATGTAAAAATTATTACAACGTTACAATGTTAAAATTATTACAATGCTACAATGTTAAAATTATTACAATGCTACAATGTTACAATTATTACTATGTTAAAATTTTTACAATGTTAAAATTATTACAAGGTTACAATGTTAATAATATTACAATGTTTAAATGTCACATGTATTACAAATTTACAATTATTACAATGTTACAATTATTATTACAATTTTACAATTTTAAAATTATTATAAAGTACAATGTTAAAATTATTACAATGCTACAATGTTAAAATTATTACAATGTACAATGTTAAAATTATTAAAATGCTACAGTGTTAGCGTTGACGGCTGTGTCAAACCTCGTCAATATTTCAATCAATTCATTATCCTTGCAGTTTTTATTCTTTAATTCCATGCTTTTTCATGGCCAAATAATTTAATTCTACTAATCTAATGTAAAACATCAAGTGTATGGCAATGGTGCCAAAGATCAAATGTATGGTGACTGTATACTTGTTTCAAGACTTCACGTGTACGTGACATCTTAAAGCACATAACGTGTATAGAAGATGTGTTTGTGAAATTTACTAGTGTAATAAAAATCAAGTGATGAGAAGTGTCTTTGTGGTGAAAACATCAAGTGATGAGAAGTGTCTTTGTGGTGAAAACATCGCGTGTACGGGAAACTATTGTCTCTACCAAAGTGTCAAATTTATCAATTCTTTAAATGTGAAATAAAAATATTTTAAAAACTATAGTTGTAACTCAATTATCTGCCCATAGATCATGAAGAGATTTGTGTACAGCTTCATTAAGACAGACGCTCGTTACAACAGCTATCGTGGAACAGCACATCGACATGACGAGCCGTCTTAATTTAGACAGCATTTAAAAACGATTTATCCTCTAGTATTAACAAAATCCAAACATCATATTTCATATTATTAGAAATAAGCAGGGTTCTTTGTTGTTATTGTTTTTGTTTTTTTATAACCAAGACTCTCTCGAGTAGTTTATTTATTAAATGTAATCTATCTTGCACGCAGACTTCAAATAAAAGAAATCCTCACGTATCTCAGTTATGTATTTGTTGACGCTCGCGATGATATTTTCTGTGGCGTTTGTTAGGATCTAATCCTGGTTTGTTAAACTTTAGGATTTAAAAGCACAAAAACCGATGGTTAGAGATAGTTTGACAATGGCATAAGAGGGTTTCGAAAGGAAAAGTTAGTTATGTCAAATGACAATATGTTTATAATAAAATATAGTCATAATCATGATTTAGAGTAAAAAGGCTTATGTGTGTGTGAGGGAGGGGGAGATTTTAGGTAATTTCGAACGATAAAAAAATGAAGTTGATTTTTAAGGGAGAAATATCTAAGCAATTCTAAACCTACTTTTTCCATAAGGTGACTTCATATCCTAAAATCATCGCAGAAGCATGGACTCAGAAAACAAACAGAATGAAGAAAAACCACTTAGAATCATCACGACTTTTGCACATAAATTTACCACAGCTCAAAAAATCAACATTTAGAAATATCCTCAAATATCCAGGTATCCAGTGTGTCTAGTTTGATGGGGGGAGCTTTACGGCGAGATATCTTGTAGTGGATGACGGGGGGTGGGGTGGAGGGGGATATCTAGCCCGGATGATTGGTCCACCCCCCACCCCAGGCTGATATTTCCAATCCATGATAAGGACGCTTTGGTTTGCTTTGGACGGCTTGATACTATTAGCGGGTTCAATGTTTGTTTAAGAATTGTGTTTGGTTTTAACGGCGAATGGCTCCCCCCCTCACCCCACTACAATTCTCATCGTGGATATTTACATTCGAGGGATGGGGGCTGATTTGGTGTGGAGAGGGAGAAGGGAAATTAGTGTGGGGGGGGGGGGATTTGATTCCTTTGTTATAGGATGAAGCTGAAGGAAAGGGGCAGGGTGGTCAAGGGCCTTGCGTGGATATAGCCAGGACAAATAGGTAAAGTGAGTCTAATCAATGGCATTAGGACTCGAGTATATGTGGAGCACCCCGCTCTGGTCAGTTCAACCTGCTTTCAAACAAATCTACCCAATCAGTTTTCTAAATTGAAGAGCTCCATCGGAAGTGTCACACAGATGGACTATTGACCAAACGCACTCGGACCATTTTATAAAGGGATAATGAGGGAACGACTTTTTGAGTTGCTTCCCCTTAAATATTTTTTTACCTACATTTAAAAGTTTAAACATTTATATTTAATTTAAATTTGTATATACTAATTTACTAATAAATTGTTTAAAATTAGATAATTAAAGTAAAAAATTTGAAGAAAAAAAGTAAATATATCTGTAGAAAACTCCGGTGTTTTTTGTGTGGACCAATTTCATAAAAATGTAATAAAAGACATGAGTCAATATATTAATGGATTTATATTAAGAAGGAAGTATCTAATAAGCTAATTTTTAATTCGTCGTTAGTTTAAAACAGCTAATTGGACTTGAACAAGACAAACAGTTTGGTAATTTTACTATGCTAACAATTTTAAGAACTTATTGTTGTATTTTTCTGAATTTAAGCTTAAACTTAAAATCGTGGTTCCAATAATATGTAGTCTAAAAATAGAACATTACACAATGAATTATGACGTTTTCCGGTCTTAGAAATGACAAGCCCTGTTGGACATACTGAACTAAGTTAGAAGGAAACTGTCTTCTCTGTTTTAAGTGTTTTAAATAGAGAGTATGATAAATACAGAGGCGTGGGTGTCAAAAATATTAAGCAACTGGGTTGTACATTGAAATCTGTACACCTTCGATACACTTTAAAATATATACTTTTTAATATATGACGCTTATAACACATTTATATTGTGTATTTGTATATTAGATAGTGTTAATTATTAATTATATTAAGTTGTGGTAAGCATTGTAGTAAATATAATTAGATTTTTAAAAAATATATTTTATTCTAACACGCTATATGTAGATCTGACAGGACGTCACTAAACCGTGGCAAACATAAAATAACATGTTTAAAAAAACATACTTTCTTCCAACCATTCTGATAGGAATCTCATCCCGCTCTTATTCTTATTATAATCATATTTTTAGACAATTCGTGTTTACAGTCATTTGAACACTCCCCCCCCTCGCCCCACCAAACACTTACCCTGTATTTTACCGCCTGTTCCCTCCCCTGTTCCCCCACCTCCTCACACCAAAAGTTACCAACATTGAAAGCAGACGTCGGCATGTGCCCAGCTGATAACAGGTCCACATCACGCCTCCCCCCCCCCCCCCCCACGGGCCAATATTTGGACCAATATTGACACAACGGCCTCAACCCATCTCCCCACCCTTACGATAACACCTGGCTCCGCCCACTTTTGTTCTGGCCAATCGCATACAAAAATGCGTGATAACGTTTAGTGAAACGTAGTTTCAATGTGTGTTTTTTATTGTTTGTGCGTGTGTACTCTGGTGTTGATGGGGGGGGGGGGTAGTTGATTTAATTATACTTTTAAAAATTCTCTTAAATGTATACTCACAATTAATTTTTTTTTAAGTTTACGTTTTAAAAAAAATATTTTTAAGTCCATGAGCCCATAGCTCTGTACATTATTAAGATAGAGTAATGTCCCCTGTCACAGCCATGACAGTCTCTGATTACGTACAGTATGGCGTCCGGTTGCACGACAGAAATTGAGGCGTGGTGGTGTGGGGTGGGGAAGCAGGGTTTAAACGGCCAACACGGGCGATAAGCGAGTCTTACAGAGACAATGCCAAGGGGTCTTGAGATAACATAACACTGACAGAATAATGGCGGAGCGTGATTTAACCCTCCTTACTTTACCGGGTCGTTGGAGAGGTCATGTCATTCGATGGCCCGTGTCATGAGTTATGACATTGTCTTAAGGAAGTCGGTGTCTTTATGTCATTTGATGTCATCTGATGTGGCATTGCGTGAATTTTTCAATTTTGTATACGGGACTTGATGTTTAAATGTCGCTTAATGTCATTGGCTGGTCAGTGTCATGAATTTTGGAATTTTGATACGAGAGTCTGTATTGTATAGAATCTACCCCGCTAGAGTGACCACTTCATTGAGATAAGACCTAATGACCTACACTGCTATATGAACACAACCGTATAATCCTTTCTGCATTTAAGTGACGCACCATAACACTCGGCGCAACGTCCTCTTTTTGTGTGCTCATTTTCGGCACCTACTCAGTTACAAGCCTTGTGGAGATTTTCCTCCTGGTCTCATTAGCTAGTCAAGACATTAGTGTTATGTCGATGAGATATGTAAAAAATGGAAGCTTGTACACTTTTGGTTTAAAACTTACTTTTAAAGGAAGAATTTTCATGGGATAGAACTAAACTAAACACATATACTTATGACCTGAGATCTAATCTCTTACGGCCTTGGCTAATACTTGGGCAACCTGCTTCATCTGCTGAGCAGTGCCATACAACATTGTCTTCACGTGGGACTCTTTTGCCTACCTTACCTCCCCGGCTATGTCTAGCGCGGGACACGACGTCTATATGTGTGTGACCGTCTCAGAGGCCTGGCTGCAATGACGGCAGTTCGAGTCCCTGTTGTGGTCTAGCCGATTAAAGTAAGAGTTGGTTGGGCAATGCTCGGTGCGTATTTGGGTTACTAAACTCTGGTCCCTTCGGTTTAGACCCCACCACTGGTCTGCTCTGCTCGGCCTGAGCATGTTGGCGAATACCCCCCTAGCCGTCGTATTTTCTTCCCACTCCTGGTACCACTTTTCCCTGAAGTGGTCCATAAGCCAGGTCTTTGCCCCGAGATAGGTAACTGGGACTTCTGGTTGGGGTTGGGCTGCTCCCGCTTTTGGCAGGGAATCTGCAACATTCACATGGCTTGGGATCCACTGCACTGTCACCTTACCACCAAGTCTACCCACGTCTTATCCATGGGATAGAACAAAACATTCAGTTTAAGAGAGATGCAGATGAATTTCATCGAATCTATCAATTAGCATTATTTATTCCTGAGTATTAAAACTCGTTATTTTTTAAATTTAAGAAAAGTTTCAAATTATCCATTTTAGAATCTTTTCTCGGTCACAAAAACTCTTGAGTTGTTTTTTTTTTCAATGTGTAATATTAATATTAAAGAGAAATCGTGCTTGAGTTACGTGCAGTTTGTAGCATAGATTTAATTGTGGCTTAACTACAACTTGAATTATTAAGTTCTGATGGGTGGATTCCAAAATTATAGAGTCCGGAAGAGCGACACCCGTAAGAGTAATACTCAGAAATGGTAATAAGAGTGGGCGCCCCGGGGAACACATTCTGACAAGGTGTAACATTATATTTTTAAAAAATGTAATAAATTCAGCACTGAGTGGAATACATGAAGAGAGCGCTCAGGAGAACACAATCAGGCAAGCTGTGGAACAAATAGTCGAGAGTTACTTGACATTTAAACGTGTTTCAAAATGATATCATAGGAAGTTAAACAATTTGGTAATGTCGTCTTAATCATTGCATTGTTCCACCTCCCTTTTAAGGTCTGCCGCCACAGTCTACCGGTGAGCTGATGGAGTCAACATCAAAGTTATTCATATTGATCCGGCATCCTTCCGTCTCGCGAGACGATGGTGCATCACCGTT
>MUZC01004139.1:488548-507927 GCA_002072015.1 Radix auricularia | reverse complement strand
GGGGGTAATGCAGACTCATTTGGGACATGTAACATCCACTACACTCCACTAGATATATTCAAATACGTCATGTGTACGTGTACGCTTGGTAACATATGACCACTATTGAACCGGTTCCTTCTAGAAAATGCATTTGTTAAATTTGTTATCTATTCAGATTTCTTATTTACGTACTATACGAAGACATCTCAATCCAACCTACTTTCAATTATATTGACAAAAGTGACAATAATCTTAATTAACATGACTTGACTGTATCAAGTATCCTTTCTGTCAAATTTAAAATTAATGCCTTAAAAACTGAGTTCAGAAGAAAGTAATTTTGTGCTCCTCTCGAATTGCGATGTCGAGAATTTGATGCATTCAATAAAGTTAGTGAATACTTTTGACTAATTTTAAATGGACACATTTATTATTATATTTAGAATGGCCAGAGGCGTTTGACCAAACACCAATAGAAAAACTATAGCAAACTTAAAACTTTCATTATTGTATCAAATAGATTCCCCTTCCCACACCCACCCCCCAAATGGATATTCGGTGTCGTTTTGACTTAAAATATCTAAATATAATCCTATTCAGATCTTCTTAGACACTTGTCCTGTTTGTAAAACTCACCAGTAGCAGTTTCGGGGGGGGGGGGAAGATAACCGACAAAAAATAAGTTCGCAGACTCCTGCCGCGAGTGAACCAAACGAAAACTTTACATCACAAAAGCTTTGATGTCAACATCAAACGACGCAGGGTTACAATTTCGTATGTTCTCTTGTGGATTCTCAAACTTAAGAATTATAATTATATTTAATGTTTGTGTCTTGTTAACTTACGCCAACCGGCGCCTGATAGCCTATCGACAGGCACTTTGAGAAGCATTGAATTTTTTTTATAAAAAAAAGTCATTAAATAAATTTTAAGTGACCAAATATTTCAGTGGAAGTTTTATTTAAAGTTACCCTTTCGATGTGACGTCACATTTCTTCAACCCCCCTCCCTCCCCCACGTNACGCATCGTCACAAAAGTGTGACCCCCTCCCCCCTAGGTGCGTGACGTCATTTATGGACGGCCCCTATAAAGAACATACACGCAAACCTAATATCTGTTTATGTAAATATAAATAACATACACGCAAAACTAACATCTGTTTATTTGAATATAAAAAGAACATACACACAAACCTAACATCTGTTTATTTAAATATAAAAAGAACATACACACAAACCTAACATCTGTTTATTTAAATATAAAAAGAACATACACACAAACCTAACATCTGTTTATTGAATATAAAGAACGTACGGACATATTTCCCATTTTTTCAGTCTATTTACTGTACAAAACGAAACAAGAAAGAAATTGATAGTAATCTCCCTTCTTCCTGTTTATATACGACGGTCGTTGGTCATTAGTAACTGGTATTTGCTGGTCTGATCAAACTAAAGTCTGTCAATGTCTGAGTTCTAATACGGCTTAATCCCTAGCATCTCTCTTTGTCCAGGGATAAGCCTCATTTGTTCTGTTCTCTTGGACCTGGTCCTCTTGTTGGTCAATTATTTCAGGACACGTCAGGGGTCCTCAAACTAATGAGATCCCATCACAGACCATCTTAAGTCTGGCGTGGCCTACTTTTCCCAATACTGGGGACAATAGAAGACATAATAACACTGAACATTTCAACTCCATTATTTCTTCCTGAACTTCGAATGGTCACGGGGAAAAATCTACTCAAAAAGTCAATGACGTTTTATTCCAATTGGTCAGTCCAACTGTCCACCGCGTGCAAACACTCCAGGCCACAGCCGGGGATGTCATTTTCTTAATGGTCAATTGATTGGGGTTCAATGTCCTTGTACTCGCTTAATGTCCAAACTTCACTGAGTGGACACATTGAACATAGAATATAGTGGGCAAGATAAACATACGGACACAATGAACATAGAATATAGTGGGCGGGCAAGATGAACATACGGACGGACACACTGGACACACTGAATTTATAAACAAGATAAAAATATGAAAACAGTGGACAAAATGAACATAGTACAAAAAAATAAACCTATGAACATAGTGGACACAATGAATATATAAACATAGTGGACATAAAAATATGAATAAAAAAATATTTAAAAACTGGACACCAGCAAATATGGACACATGAAACAACTCACATAAGTATATATTGAAAACCAGACCTTGCTGTACTTAGTAACCTCAACAAACCAACTCTCATACCCCCAACATACTAACTGTCATACCCCATATACCAACTCTCATACCCCAGCATACAAATGGTTTTACCCCAACATACCAACTCTCATACCCCCATATACCAACTCTCATACCCCCATATACCAACTCTCATACCCCCACATACTAACTCTCATACCCCCACACACTAACTCTCATACCCCAACATACTAACTCTCATACCCAAACATACTAACTGTCATACCCCACATACTAACTCTCATACCCAAACATACCAACTCTCATACCCCCACATACTAACTCTCTTACCCCAACATACTAACTCTCATACCCCAACATACTAGCTCTCATACCCCAACATACTAACTCTCATACCCCAACATACCAACTCTCATACCTCTACATACTAACTCTCATACCCCAACATACTAACTCTCATACCCCAACATACCAACTCTCATACCCCAACATACCAACTCTCATACCCCAAAATACCAACTATCATACCCCAACATACTAACTCTCATACCCCAACATACTAACTCTTATACTTATACCCCAAAATACTAACTGCCATACCCCAACATACCAACTCTCATACCCCATAATACAACCCACCCCACTCCCCTATATACCAACTCCCCCAAAACACTTGAACTCTACGGGGCATTTAAAGTAATGGGAAGCCCACTCAGGAATAGGAAGAAGACACGCCGATGATTAATTCAGGAAACCACTTTCCGTGAGACGCCATGTTGGCCCGCCATGACCACCGGATGTCGTCATATCCGGGCAAGGGTCCGCGATAACTTCGTGACGTGGCAAACTTCGGATCACTTAACCCGAGTCCTCATTTAGCTGGCTTCATTTCATTGAGTGCCCTTACCTTCCTTTAGGGCTTCCTCAGTTAAAATAGGGCACTTAATATCTGAGGTCGTCTCACTGAGTTCTTTGTAAAGATCTTCAGTACTCCCTCTTTACCTTCACAGCTTGATGTCTCCCTATATCTTGATATCTCCCTACATCTTGATATCTCCCTACATCTTGATGTCTCCCTACATCTTGATGTCTCCCTACATCTTGATGTCTCCCTACATCTTGATATCTCCCTACATCTTGATGTCTCCCAACATCTTGATGTCTCCCTACATCTTGATATCTCCCTACATCTTGATGTCTCCCTACATCTTGACAGCTTGATGTCTCCCTAATTCTTGACAGCTTGATGTCTACCTAATTCTTGAAAGATTGATGTCTCCCTACATCTTGACAGCTTGATGTCTCCCTACATCTTGACAGCTTGAAGTTACCTTACACCTGGTAACCATTATGTGTCCCTACAAATGAACACCTACATATCTCCCTAGACATGAGCGCCTTCTGTCTCCTATTTGAAAGCTCGGGGGGGGGGGGTGAATGTTAGCAATGAGGTTAAGGTCTATATTGTCTCCTAGTCAGATGATATACATGATGTAGGTAAATAATGTTTGGAAACAGGTTGTTGGTGATTATTTGTGTGGCAAATATAGAGATACACTAGTTGATACATATTTAACTCTTTCACTCCTCTCTCCATTTCTCTATCTTTCTCCACCCCCTCCCCTCCCCCGTCTGTTTTATTAATAGTAGTAGTACCCTAACAACGTGAAGTGTGTCCGCTAATCGCCAAGTGAAATTCATCCATGTTTGTTCTACTGATAATTCTGTCCCATGTCAGTGACACCTCGCCTTGTTCCATCGCTCAACTTAGAAGTGCTAGCAGACGTGAATGGAGTGAGGTAAACAGCAGACGGAACGAGAAGAGCTTCCATGGCGTGGAGGGGGGGATGGAGGGACCTTATCACGTTCATATGATTATTATTTTTTTTTTAAAATTCAGTTGAACTTTCTTTTGTGCGCATGCGTCATCTTCATTATCAAATATGAGTGGCGGTTGAGCACTTGATTGAATGTGGCATTGAGTCCGTTGCGCAGTCACTCCAGCTCATGGAGCGGTCCTCGGGGACAGACTTGTGTGACACGTGACGCACAGATACCGTCAGACGACATCAAAAGTCTTTTAGTGACATTACAGGGACGCTACCCACAGTGGCGCGCTAACGGCCTGGGGCGTGGTTTTATGGCTGTTTGTCCACAACAAACCATTTCTCCGTCCTTCCATTTCTCCATCCTTCCATTCGTCCGTCCTTCCATTTGTCCGTCATTCCATTTGTTTGTCACTCCATTTGTCGATCCTTCTATTTGTCCATCCTTCCATTTTTCCATCCTTCCATTTCTCCATCCTTCCATTTGTCCGTCATTCCATTTGTCCATCCTTCCATTTTTCCATCCTTCCATTTGTCCATCCTTCCATTTGTCCGTCATTCCATTTGTCCATCCTTCCATTTCTCCACCCTTCCATTTGTCCGTCATTCCATTTGTCCATCCTTCCATTTTTCCATCCTTCCATTTCTCCATCCTTCCATTTGTCCGTCATTCCATTTGTCCATCCTTCCATTTGTCCGTCATTCCATTTGTCCATCCTTCCATTTTTCCATCCTTCCATTTGTCCGTCATTCCATTTGTCCATCCTTCCATTTGTCCGTCATTCCATTTGTCCATCCTTCCATTTTTCCATCCTTCCATTTCTCCATCCTTCCATTTGTCCGTCACTCCATTTGTCCATCCTTCCATTTTTCCATCCTTCCATTTCTCCATCCTTCCATTTGTCCGTCATTCCATTTGTCCATCCTTCCATTTGACCATCATCTCAGTTGGAGGTATAGAGAAGACGAGTATGTGATAATTAAATTTAAAAAAATTCTTCGTCTTAACCGGATTAATTTAATTCGGTGTTAATTATTTCAGAAATCGTTTGATTGAATAAAAGTAACTGTAAATTCATTAGCTAAATATTCTTTTGAATGTTTCGTTCACTACCATCACTGATATTTTTACAAACTTTATGGACGCACTGAGAACCAAGTTCCATGACCAACAGCATTTCACAGTTACTACGGTTTCCTAGACCGCGCATATGTGAGTGACTTCCCTTGACAACGCGTTATTTCCCCTTACTGCTCGTGTTTACTGTGTGCAGCGAGCTGCGTGTCTGGTTGGTTTGGTGAGGGGGGTGCACGCGGCCGTTGTACATTTTGTGTCCTTGCGAGAGACAAACAAGTCCCTACGTCACGTGCTGTGCCACCTGGGAGTTCAGCGCGCTAAAAACTCCTATAGAACCTCTCCAACGTCAGGTACCTGATGACATACAGGGTATGAGTTAGCCTGACAGGACGTAACAAAACAGGGTATGAGTTAGCCTGACAGGACGTAACAAAACAGGGTATGAGTTAGCCTGACAGGACGTAACAAAACAGGGTATGAGTTAGCCTGACAGGATGTAACAAACTGCGAACGTTTCGGCAAAGAGACTTCCTAAACGGACTATCAGTACACAAATAAAACGAATATAAAGAAATTTAAAAAATAAAAACTTAGCTGTGGTGTTTAATCCAAAATGTCAATTAAAGCATTGCTCTGACAAGACTGTCTTAGACTAGACTATCTCATACTAGACTATATCAGACTAGACAATTTCTGACTAGACTATCTCAGACAAGACAATCTCAGACTAGACTAAATCAGACTAGACAATTTCAGAATAGACTATCTCAGACTAGACTATCTAGACTAGACTATCTCAGATTAGACTATATATCTTAGACTAGACTATGTCAGACTAGACTATGTCAGACTATACTATCTCAGACTAGACTATCTCAGACTATACTATCTCAGACTAGACTATCTCAGACTAGACTATGTCAGACTAGACTATCTCAGACTAGACTATCTCAGACTAGACTATCTCAGATTAGACTATCTCAGACTATACTATCTCAGACTAGACTATCTCAGACTATCTTGTGACTTATTTGTCCATCTAATTGTGTACATTATGACTTATTAGTCTATCTCATTGTGTCCAGTAAGACTCATGTTTTACCCCCCCCCACATGTTCACAGTGGCCATGTGTGATAGTCTGCCCTCCACCGAGGACCCCCCAGAGAACTACTACGTGGACAACGTCCAGAAATCTGTTGGTCAAATCGTCACCGTCTTCTGCAAGAACGTCACAGTTGCTATAATTCAATGTATGCCCGACCTAAAGTGGAATGCTACAGTCCCAGGATGCCCTGTAGTTAGTAAGTACCCGCCCTTAACAAATATAAATGATCCATTTACCTTAAGCCTTTACTTCCATTCAATTGTTACTCTTCTCCATGTCCCATGATATCAATTTGTAGTTGACTTTCGAGCGATTTTTTTTTTCTTGTGGCAATGTTATGAAATTGTTGTTTATTTTAATTTTCTAAATTTTTTACATAATTCAAAAAATTATATTATTGAAACTGTTTTTGTTCCTCCTCCAGAAGACCAAAACACAATGGCGACATTACTTATCATCGTATGGGCTGTGGGTGCTGTCCTGTTGGTGGCTCTTATTGTACTTATAGTCTTGATAGTGTCTTACAGATCTAAAAATAGCTGCAGATCACGTGGGTGAGTGTGTAATCTCATTTGAAAAATAGTATTGATTTGTTTAATCAGATCACTTAAAGGTTCACTAGTTATAAGTTAATTTCACCAACGAGAGGTTCACTAGTTATATGTTCATTTCATCACCAAAAGGTTCACTAGTTATAATTTAATTTCACCAACAAAAGATTCACTAGTTATAAATTAATTTCACCAACAAAAGGTTCACTAGTTATAAGTTAATTTCACCAACAAAAGGTTCACTAGTTATATCTTAATTTCACCAACAAAAGGTTCACTAGTTATATCTTAATGTCATTGTTCACAAAATAAATTCACTGATCTCTTATTTTCTCACAGAAACTCTTCACCAACGTCATCCGTATTCCACGTCAGTGGAGGCAGACGTGAAGGGGGAGATAACCTAGCTTTTTCTAGAGCAGACGAAAGATGTGGAGAGTGGTCCTTCCATCGTGCAGCTGATGTTCGGGGTAATGAATGTTACTTAGTGAATAACCAACAACTTTTTGGTTCTTTTTTTTATATATTTTTTTATATTTATTTCTGTGGGTCTTTTTCTTTCTTTCTTTCTTTTTTTTTAAGATCAGCTGTGTTTAGTGACAACTTTCATAATTGACAATCAACCTTTGATGACTGTGTAGAATTTACTAAGTCAGTTAGATTAAGTCAGGTAGACTAAGTCACTTAGACTAAGTCATTTATATTAAGTTAAGTCAATATAATTGCTGGTTTTAATATTTGATTATTGAGTGTGAAGAATAATTTGATATATAATATGTATGCACTAATTTGGTACTGTATACTAAATAATACATTATTTAAACATCAACTACTTATTCCCAGACTCTACCAGACTGCCGTCATACCAAGAAGCAATATTAAACAACTATATAACAGCTGCTGATGGTCATCCAGAAAGAACAAACTTTGTCAGAGCAGAAGCTCCCCCCAGCTACAGAAGCAGCCAGCATCAGAGTGTTGCTCCTGAGAGTGTTACCGTTGCATCAACACGTTCATCTGATCCGCAATTGTCAACAGTGGATGAAATGAATTCCAGACCATCCACTGAAACCCTGCCAGCCAATCTTGAGCCGCAACAAGCCCAAAGCTCATCCAATCAAAGAAATGCACCTGTTTCTAGTCGTTATGCTGAAAATTACCCACAATGCTTTTTCCAAGAAGAACCTCCACCTCCATACACTCCTGGTCCGACTAATTACAATATTTATAGATCTCCTGTTCGCCGGTCACTTCCACATAGGGGAGGCTACAACAGAAGAGGTGCCTCACAGACATATACATCTCAGAATAATTCAATACGTACATCAAATGTTAGAAGAAACACTCAGGAGAGGTCTAGGGCTACTCAAAGACAAAATGAAATGTCAGCTGAACATGTCAATCATGAACCACTTCATTCTATCCAGAACATCTTTCCAGCAGTTCATGAACCTATCTCCACCCAGTCTGACAGTGGCTACCCTCAGTCACACATGACCAATTTATTTCCATCGAGTTTTTCTGCTAGCCATTCCAGTCACAACCCAAGCTGCCTAAACCAAAACAATGGCTTGACCTGTCCAAGATCCAGTGTGCCTCAAAGTGACAGTCCCAACTGTTTCCCATGTGTAGCCCAAGGGAATAAGAGATTAGTCGACGGCATCAAAGAACGTTCTCAGCAGGAAACATTGTACATTGTTAGAAAAAGCCAAGCAACCCCTACAGCCCCACATTATCCTTCATCATCACATCACTTCCAGTTTGATAGCCAGCCCATCGGCACATCGACACCTTTAACCCAGTCACCATTTGTTGTTAGAAGATTTTTCCCAGACCATCATCCACCACAAAATCCAACTTCTAACCTTCACCATCTATTACCCCCATCCCAGGCCCACCCTTCACTTGCCCAACAAGAACCATTCATATTTTACACTGGTTTGAGATCACAAAATGCTTGTCAGTCTCAAACAGCTTTGACTGATGATCCAATGTTCTCACAGTATTCTACTCCCTGTAGGGAGGGGTCTGCACCCAATGTAAGGTCCTTTGATCATCAAACATTAGATGAACATAATGAAAATCATATTTAACCAATGTGCCAGGATCTTTTTTTATTTGTGACCATTTTACTTTTACTAGTAGTGGTAGAATAATTATGAAGTAAAAACTAAAAATGATTGTATTTTAAATGTTTCTTTCCTTATAATAATTTTCTCTTTTTTCTATTTTTGCACATTGGCTCAGTCCATTTAATTTTAACAATGTAAATAAAATCTTTCCAGATTTGATGTTAGTTACTTTTAGGCTAAAGGAAAAAAGAAAGATTTTTGGGAATGTTTCAGGGAGAAATTAATGAAAATTTAAAATACCAGCCGCCAAATTCATACAGTTTTTAAATGTATTTCATTATTATAAATATCTTCAAAACATTTTAATTTATTTGTTTATAATTATACTAGGCAATATCACAGTTAGTTAATTTTTAATAAAAGAAATTTAAATTATTAAATTGGAAAAAATAAATTATCTCTTTTGAATTTGTGAAATTCAGAGTGTCAAAGCTACATTTTTTAAAAGAAACAGAATTATAGATAACTAGAGACTAGAACCATTGAGATGAAAGTGAGAGAAACACAATTTTTTTTTTTTTTCTTGTTTAGTGGTCAACAAATTCAAAAATAAATCATTCATCTAAGAGTTGCATTCAAGATTTAATTATTTTTACTAATCAGTTGGTATTTTGGACCTAAAAAAGGCAATTTGATAAATTTCTTCAATTCAGTTGGATCTTCAAAAATAACAAAGAGGTGTAAGATTTTTTTGTTAAAGTTGAAATTAATTTTTTGATGCAAATCAAAATTGCTAACAAGCTTTTATTTTATTAACTTTGATGATGTATTCATTATTTTCAACATCATGTAGATTGTAAATTTTTAAAATATTTTCTTTTTATATTTTATACAGCATTCAGTATTAAAATGCTTTGGCTGTGTGCTAAACATCAAAAACTGTACATATTTACTGCTCGAAACCAAGGAATTTTTCACATTTATCCCTTTGTTTGATAAATATATCTATATACCCTCACCATTATATTTGTTCTACGTGCATTACTTATTTAACTTATTTGGTTCATGCCTATTGCGTTTTGCTTGTATTCAATCCATCTGTTAAATTAATGTAAACAGTATTATATCTTCACACATCAACTGATGACTTCTGCTAGCTGTGTAGTGGAGCTATTATATTAATTCATACAATGTGCAAATAGAATCAGCTACTCTTTGTGATGTTGAGATTTTATTCTACTGATCAAGATTGCCACAATAGACATGATTTAACATTTTAAGTCACTGTTAAATATTCATGAACATTTTAATATTCTCTCGCCACAATAACGAAGTCTGTGTACAGTACATAATAACTATATTTGCATTCTAAATTCCATTGATCTTTAAAATAAAGATTATTGTTTAATTTTTTTTAAAGGTCCTTGACATTGCTCTGATTAATACACACACCAGGAAGCCAATGTATCAGAAACATTAAGCTATTTTTTTTAATTATGACGCACACACAAATGCTCTAATTCCTTCAAATTTTTAACATTGTATTATTTGTAGATATAACGAAATATTGGAATTTTGTGACATTAAAATGGCGATGAACACACCAGTAAACTATCTGTGAGCCCTGCATGTTCCATGTTGTTTTCAATTCTAAGTTTCTTTTCTTTATATTAAAAATAATATCATAGCATGATGGTGAACAAACTAGTTCAACTGTTTTTTCTTTTTCAAAACATTTTATTAATTTAAAAAGTACAACAAAATGGTGATTCCACTTCATAGAAATAGTTGCTTATAGTACTTATACTTATAGTTTAGTTTTAGTCATTTGAGCTGTGTAAAGCTTGTGTATTTTTGTGGCAGTATCAGTTCAGTGGACTTTGATGTCAACATATACAATTTGTAGTCAACAAATGATTCTACCAAAACAGTATTACCAAAGTGTACATAGCACAGTATTGGTGTAACTTTTGATGTTGTCATTTTTTGGGGTCTTTACCTACAGATGCCCTTTATTATTATTATATTCTGTCCATTTTCAATGTTTGCAATAAATTTAATATAAAGATAAGCTGAGCGATACATATACAAAAAATGTTTATGAAGTCATTTTAAAGGCATTAATAAATTTAAATCATTATTATGCCAGGTAATAGTAATGCAATATAAATAAAAACCAATATAAATTAATAGAAAGTGAATTTTCACTTACTCCAAGTCTCCAAGAAGAAATTATTTGTGTCCTTTTAATTTTAATCTAATTAGTCCATGAAAATTATCTTTTGAAGACATTTACTTTTACAAAATGTTTTTATTTCTAGTGCAATATCCACATGTAATGTGACAATTATTTATTTACAATTTATAATTTAATAGATTATAATCTTTAGTACCTGAGAAAAATACTCAATTTCATGTCGTTAATATATATATATATTATATACATAATTTATAATGAGTGTGTAAGTGTAAGTTATCAATCAAGTACATATTCACAAATGTATCCTTTGAGTCATTACTAAATGTTGAATGTCTTAACTTTAATACAATAGACACTGGTACTCTTTTATAACATTTTTTAAAAATCAACTTCTAAATACATTTTTTAAATATATTAAATTAAAATAATATGCTACTTTAATCATATTTTGTTGTTTGTGGAGCCCTTATCCGAACTAATTACAATGCTTCCTGAATTCCCTGCTAAAATGAAAAAAAATATATATAAAAATTGAAATGAGAACATCATTCCTTAGCACTGCACATCATTCAAGCCTTTAATAAGCATTTTCACTGTACTTTTATTTTATTTAACATTAGAAAGCATGAACCAGTAAGCCAGAAACGTTTTTTTTTTTAATTTTGATATTTGCTGTATACTGGTACTTTATTATGTTCCTTTGATAATGCTTTGTACAATTATTCTGGAAAAATTTTCTTTGAATATCAACATCAATATGTCTTCCTCTGTGTACAAAATCCCAAGTTCAGTGTTGTTATCATTATATTATAAATATTGTATTTTTCATCTGTTGTGTGAAATCAAATGAAACTACTGTGTGAATGAAAATTATGTCCAACAAATTTTTTTAAAATTTAAATGACTATAATTATAATTTTTATCATAATTTTGTATTACCTCTCCGAAAGACAATTGTGTCAAATCCTAACTCAAAAAGATATTAGCATTGCCATATTAATTACCTTTAGTCCTACTTATTCTTCAGTTATGGTGATAAAATTTATTGATTTTTTTTTTATTAGACTATTACCTAACACACCTCTTAACATGGTTGGTTTAAAAATTTGTATTTGAACCAGTTAAGAAAAATTATTGTCATCTGAAGTTGTAAAGAGGTACATTCCAGAGCTTTAAATACACACCAATATCACTATCAACTAATAAATTTTTAACTTTTACAGCTCTTATTATGTTGAGCTGAGTTGACTTATTTTTTTTTACATTTAGATAACTACATAATGTACTATAATATTATTATGTCTTGCATTTATTTTAACTACACTAATGTAAATTGTAAACACATTTGATGTGCAAAATATTTTTATGAAATTTTCCAGAATTGTAATATGCCTACCTAATTTTTTATAAAAAAGTGCAATATATTGTCCATATATAAAAAGGGGCTTTTGATATTTATAGTAATTAATGAATACAACAGTTTGCTTTAAATTATAGTTATGCCTCTTTAAACTTATCTTCAGTTTAAAAAAATGTGATTTTTCTTTTACTACCACTACTACTACTAGTACCAACTTTTTAAGTCTAATGATGCAGTGAAGAACTGAACTTTAATAGTCCACATAATTCAAGTACTTGAAGTTTCATGATCTCGTATGCTATTTGAATAAACTTGAAGAAAACAAACATGTTTTATTTATGTTCAATGTCAATTTATTTTCACTTCTACTTTTTACCATCTTCAATTTCCTAGATAAAATAAGATAGTTTGATTCAAACACCTTCACTGTCATTAGTCAACTATGTGATTTTGTTAACACCACAGACATGTCAAGTCTGGGAGAGTGCAGTGGTTTAGTTGATAACTCATAGCAGCTACTGTATATGTGAGAGACCTTACAAGTATGTTCGTAGCAATAAAAGAGTAATTGCGGGAAATTTTTTTTAATGGAACCAAAAACACATTGATTTATGAATTCAACCAATTAACTCATGGATACATAAATTAAATTTGGTTTAATCACCATTTTTAAAAGAAAAAATAAAACCAACAAGACTACATTCTTTTAGTGCTGCTTCTTCCTGAAGGAACAACCTGTGGAAGAAAAAAAATTACACAAATGAATATAAATGGTGATTATAACACATATGTTAAAGGCAGTTGATGGTTAACGCTTTTACCCTTAGGCAAATACTAAGCCACACACAGGCTTTCCTTGACAAAAGGTGCCTAACTCCATCATATTTGAAACATTTAAAAATTCACAAAAATAAAACTATTAAAGCAAATAAGTCAATAATAAATCAGATGACATAAAATTTATCAGCAAAATTCCTTATTAAAAAATGAAGAAGAAAAAATTTAGCTGACGTGCTAGCTGACGTGAAGTGTGGGTGACGGATCAAGTCTGCATGGGATAGTGAGAAATATTTACTTATATAAAAGTTTAACTTTTGTGACACACAAATGGTTCTAATTCATATTTAGGGCACAATCAGCAACAAAATATATGATGTATTATCCCGCTGGCCTACAATGTCCAGACCTATTGGTCTATGCTATCAAGGACTAATGCATCATCAGACTAGTTATCAGTATCAACATCCCAATCACTGAGGTCAAACTACGGCAATTTGAACATAAAACAACTTTCACTTTCATTATATCCTGAATTACACACTAAATCTTACTGATTTCTATAATAATTGCACCCTTTAGCATCCCTAAACATTCACAGAATATCATCCATAAGAGAAAAATTTACATCAAAAACCACCAATTTTACCAAAAACCCAAGCCATGTCCAAAAATAATCAAAAACCAAAATGATGTGAATTCATAGCACTATTTTAAGAAAGTTAAAGAAAGTATAAATGAACTACTTAAAAGTTGGATTCGCTCCGCAAATGAACAATCCAAAATCAGCAAAGTTCAGCGACTGTAAGCGATAGAGGCAACGCGCTGCGACTCCAAGGGGGAAACTTATAAAAATATGAAGTTCTGGTTAAAATACCATAGAATACAACAGATAATAAATCCCTTTGAGCTAATATTTCATGACAGGAGTACAGAATTTAATTTCCACCTTTTCAAAAAAGAAAATTTCACTTTAACCTACCTTCTGTTAGCCTGGCCTTGCCTCCTGTTGGTTGGCATAAAACTGTCGAGCATCCAACACACAAGACTACTGTCTGAGCATGGGAGAAAACTGTTGTTATTTTGTAGCAACCTTTAAAGAAAAGACAAGTATATAAATTAGTATCAGAACATAAGTTGCCCTATTAAAAAAACTTGACTTAAAAAGTTCTAAGCATTCAAAAGGTAGGACACTGTCATATTACACTACAGCTATAATAAAGCATAATCACTAACAATATTAAAATACATTTTTAAAAAAAAACACCATAAAACAACCATACAAAACCCAACACAAAATTCAGAGGATTTAAAGTTATTATGAGCTGCATATACTGACACTATATCTACAGTAGCTTTGGAGTGAAGTTTCAAAGACAAATCTAAAATTTTAAATCTCAAACATAGACTTATTCAGTTACACAGATGTAATATAAATATGATATAGCTATTGAAATCAAGAATAGAATAATGTGTAGAGAGAGATGCTGTAAAATTCAGTTTTCTCTATACACTTGGTGGTAAACAAGCCATTTATTTCCATAGCTCAGATCTCCTTTCCCTTTTAATAGAAAAATTGACTTGTCTACTGGTTCAAGCTCACTTATTTCACAATATCAAGAATCAATAGTTATTTTATTTCAAGATGTGGCTAAGGGTAGTGCAGAGACTCAGGGTTCTCTTTTAAATGTTGCAAGATCCAAGATAATTCTGCATGTGTGATGTCTAACGTTAACTAAACACGCAGTATTTCTTGCAAAAATGATTGTTATTTAGAGTCAAAGATCCTTATAAAAGGATGTGCTCAGTGTTATCTTGTATAGCTGTTCTAATATAAAATTGGTAATAGCATCCCATGCTAGTCATGCTTTTTTAACCGTACTGTACATGTACATGTCAACGTAAATTAAAATGACCAACTACCTTCAGAGAAAAAAAAAAGGACAGGCACTTTTAATTTGCAGATTATTGCAGTAATGGTATCTGGCAAGAGAAGATATGCATGGCACTTGAACACAAACCGATCCTTTCCATTCATAAATATGTTTGTAAGGGAAAGTAATTGAAAAGGTAAGGGAGAAAAAAAATTAAGGGAAGCTACTCTAGAATAGCAACCTGTACCATTAAAGTGACGTCACCAACTCGAGCTGCCATCATGGTCGGAATAGCGATAACTAACCCAAATAGGCTAAATGATTTTTAAAAACATTAATCACTTTCTTTAAGCCAAGATTAACACAAATTTTACACTAAAATAGACCTACCAGGACATTTAACATCCATAAAATAACTGTTAGGGCTCTGCACAAGACGCTTCAGCTTGCATTTGCGTTTCTCTTCCTCCAAAGAGGGATGTAAAAGATCTTTTGCCAACTGTAAACAAAAAGAAATAAAATTTAACTCCCATGATTCTTGCTACGATATGTTAACATATGTTAGTTGAAAATTTGAGGTCACAAAAACTCACAAGTCACAAGATGGAAAGGTGAAATAATTGGACAGGTTAGGATATAATTTAGTATAAATTATAATCTATAAACTGAACCATGCCAATCAGTAGAAACGCGCAACTTTCAAATGCTAAAATGTATAATTTTTGAGGGAATATTTAATTTTAAAATTACCTTTGTTAAAATGAAGACTATGCTATTACAATTGTTTTATCAAAGTAACTAACACTTCATGATTTCAATTTTACAATTACCTTATTATATGTTTTAATTTGAGAGCTTATTAACAGCATCTGCGTTTAAAAGTTTGGGAAGGCCCTTTCAGGGTTACCAGTCCAATGATATTTGATAATTAACTCTTAATGTGCCATAAGGTTTTTGGAATACTTCCGCCTCAGTACCATAAGAATTTCCCGAATTGCGATCAACCGGTTATAAAATTTAAAAAATTGCGTTAAATCCATTTTTATTATTATAGTCATACTGACGTCATCTTTTAGAATAAGAATGGTTATTTTAAGTATCCGAAAGACCGTTTTGAGTTTAAAACTATTTTTACCTGTAGTTTAGTACTATTATTTTAGTAATAAAGTATAGCGAAATCGCATCTTCGAAAAATAACCGTAAAATCTTCCAAAAAACATCGCGAATCAAGCGATAACACTATCGAGGTAAACAGTCGCCATTGCCGGAAGTCGAAAACATCATTCATCCCGCACTGAATAGTTTTTATTTTCTGTAATTTCGTTTCTAAAGAGAGTTCTATCGAGTCGCGCATTACCACTCTTTGGTACTAAACGGTAAACTGCTGATTACCGCGCTTTGGTACATTAAGAGTTAACTATGTCTCATGACAGGTCAGGCCAACAAGAAGCCTTAAACCAACAACTGGGCTACAGGATTATCATGGAGTCTAACGTCAGGAACTAACATTTAGATATATATCAATTAATTGCAACTTAAATGTCTTCTGAAGTTTAGGTACTTCATAATTTTAAGATTTAAATTAGGCACTTTGGTAAAAAAATGTAAATTAAACAAAAATAAATAACTAGTAGTATAGTTAAATAGAGCTGATTTTTAAGTAAATTTTAACACCAAAATTATAATTTTAGGACTTATAATTTTGAAATTTATGAATTTAAAGTCTCATGCGATTTGTCACAATCCCCAATGCATTTTACCCCCACATTTTGTGACCTCAATTCCAGAGTTCGTGTCACGCACTTTATCACTCCCTTTATTTAAGGTTTTTATTTTCAGGATCAATGCTATAAATAAAATAATTATTTTGTTTTTAAAAAATTATTTATTAATAAATCATTCTCCTTTATGTAACAGTACAATAATTCTTTAAATTAAAATATGTGTTTAAAAGTTTGAGTTCACGCATCATGACCTACATATGTCAAAGTGAACTTTCCTCTGTAAAAATTTACAATTAATATTAGTAACTCCTTTTGAACCTTCAACTTTAGCTTATGACAACTAATTTAACCCTGATCAATGGTTAAAAAGATGTTGCACACGGCCACAACTAATGAATGAAACTATTGAAGACAGTAGTAGTAAGTATGAGTCACAATGAGGTTGAATGAATAGTAATGGTTGCCAGAGACAACTAGTCTGCACACAGTACTTTATGGTATTTTGAAATATCAACTCTGCAGTGTTTAGCCGTCTAAATTAAGTTAATTATTGAATAAATTCCTTATTAGATCATCTTCAAGCTTCAATTATCATATATTTTTATATTAAAGGGCCAATTGAATATTTTATAAGCATCTGGAACTCGGCCATTAAAAAGGGGGCGTGTCACTTCATAGTCTTGAATGGTCAGTGCTTGGGAAAATTATTTAAGAAATGGCAGACATGTCCTAGCTTGATAAAATTGGCACTCATGTAAATCAATTGATAAAGTTTGAAAAGAATTAATATAAAGGCTTAGGTCATAGGATTTGAATTTCTGCAAGAGCTTTTGAGATGAAGATGGCCTATATAAGCTTAGTCTTTGATATTCAAAATTATTTGTCAATTGAAAATATGATCTAGAGTCTAGAGCTATAAGAATGTAGGCCAACATGTTGTCAAAGGCTGCAGACCGAAAAAGGAACTGAAATATCTTATCTTAGATAAACAGACGCTCCTTCTATGCAGAAGATAATTGCGTCCACAGACCATGAGAGATGATCTATTGGCAAGTGATGCAGCGGTCACAGGCCACGCCCACGGCTATAGCAGTTTTACGCATTAGCCCAGCCGCTTAACAATTGTCGGCTAAAACCTATATCTCCGACCGGAGCGTCGCGTCTCTTCCCGTTGCTATGAAGGATAGTTGTTATTTTAATTTTAGGGTTTGGGTTAGGTATAGCTTTAGAATTTTTGGAAAATTCACGGGGCTCGCACTATTTTTCAGGGCCGGTGACGTGCCATAGCAACAAGATGGCCGCCGATAAGGTCGGCCCGGTCGGAGATATAGGTTTTTACCCAATTGTCTAGTTAGGTACCCATTCAGAGCTGGGTGACTCTGGGACTCCTCAGGCCCCGGGAACAAATCCTCGCCTCCACGTGGATTCAAACTCGTCACCATTGGAACGCCAGTCGAGCACGCTACCACTCGACCACAGCGAAAGTACCTATTAATAGTTTTACACCCTAATCGGAAAATTAATAACTCGGACCCTCCTACACCGAAGTTAATTTCCTATACAAAAACGAAGTAATCTCCCGTGTCAAGAAGTACCTATTTAAATGTTTGGCTAACAAATATTCACTAAAACTACAAGAAACAAGACCCCAAAACAAAGTATAATTTATATTTCATAAAAAGAGGTAATGCGAAGATTAAATGATGACAGCATAGCTCAGAAATTCGGCGAAACCGTCGCTTTCATGCAAGGCATTAGAAAAAGGTCCTACATTATTTTCAAGTCCATGCTAAGCAATATTATAAGAAGCAGAAACGCAGTCGATAACAGGTGCTTGTTGAAAACAATGCCATAAATGTTTAAAATATATTCTTTTCAAAATCAAGAAAAATGGATTATGCTATTTCTATTATTTCTTACTTATATAAGTTGTAAAAATAGCCTTTCATACAATTATTCATAACATTATTAAGTAAAAACATTGTTTTCTATGCGAACTAAACTTACAGGCATGTTTAATGTTTGTGATGAGCGATTAAAAAGACAGGACGTGGGGTTTGCATTTGGTATTAAACGGGGGACTTTTACAGGCAGAGTTAGGTATTTTGGTTTCGCATAAAAATAGATATCAATTTGTATTGTTTGCTGCTTAATAATTTATTTTAAAATTTTTTTTTTTAATGTAAATAATTAAAATGAAAAACAATATTTTGCAACTTTTATTTTAGTTTATTTTATGCGAAATCAAATTGCGTTTGACTTTTACTAATGACTTGGGGGTTTCCCCTCGAGTGATTGTAAACAAAAACATTGCATTGCAGCGTTGCACCATTTCGTGTAATTTAAATTTTTAGTATCAAACTTAATGACTCAACGTTGAGACAGAACTAGATCTTTTAATTTTATAGTTTCAGTTTTCCGACATTTTTCCCCGCAGTAAACTATGTTTCTGATTAAAGCCTGTTTGAAAAATAAATTAAACATTTAATTTTATTAGAAAATATATAAACTGAATTAAACAAAATTATTAAGTAAAAAGAAAACCTGAGAGTAATGGGCGTCCATACATGAAGTGATGATTTTTGAGACCCTCCCCTCGTCACACTTCTTCACAAAAACGTAGCCC
>MUZC01004139.1:470975-486089 GCA_002072015.1 Radix auricularia | reverse complement strand
CCTCGTCACAAAATCTTAGACATCCCTCCATTATTACGTCACAAAGCTTTGACGCCCCCCTACACACACGCAAACTCACACAAAAGCCGTATTTTCTAATTGAAAACACGCATGTTTCAAATATCTTTTTTTTGACACTTACATTTGTATTTAGTATAAGTCTGCGATATATGTAATATTGTAACTAGGGGTTTACTAGATTCAATTTTTTTTTAAAATCCGGCCACAGCTGGTCATATTTCTGAAGTGAAATCCGGCCGTAGCCGGGTCAGATTTGTAAAAATGGCGCTATAGCTAGCCGGATTTATAAAGTGATATTCTATCAGAGCCGAAGCCGGAGCAAGATTTTTAAAAATGGCCTGATTCCGGATTTGCCAGAGCCGAAAAAAGTCGTGAGCAAAGTTACACAGCAGCCATTTTTGTGTGCAATGGTACATAATTTGCTGCGCGGTTACTCTATACCTCTGCGTGGCGTAGGCCAGAGAACTGCGCGGCCACGCAACCAAGCAGATTAAAGGGAACATTTTAACTGATAATCTTTACACACTGACAACTTTGTACGTCTTATTAAAGTCATTTGTTACGCTAGGCTTACACAAGAAAAACAAGGGAATGGACGTCAGTTTGTTAAATTTTTACAGCAAGGCGCGTCAACACCAGCTGTGGGTGGGTGGTAACAGTTATTACATCACCAACCATTTACTAACCAAGCCTTTAACTTTTAAAAAATTAAATCAAGCGAAAAAAATTTTTCAACCGCAAAGCAACAGCAATAAACGTTCATAGCCTATAGTCTATATTTTTTTATTATTACAGTAAAATATATTTGAACAAATAATATTTATTATTTACTTTTAAAAACATTTAGACAAGGCTTTTAAAGCGGTCAGGATAAGAGTGGAGAAGGGAATCAAAAGGGAGATTCATTTTATAAAATTATTTTTAAAAAATAACAACAAAACAATGGGTCGCCTCAACTGGTAACTACGGTAAATATTGTCGGCGTATTTGAAAGACGCGTTAACTTCCTGTCATTGATTCATTCAAATAACCAAATCTTTTTTACCACGTTTTTCTTAGTTTGCTTTCTTGTCTGTCTTTCCGGGGCAAAAATTGAATTCCTTTTTTGAACCACTTCTGATCATCCAATTTTGATGAAATTTTGCATGCATACTTGATTCACATGACAATTTAATATTTCATTAATTATAGTACTCAATTCTACTTAATTAATTAATTAATTACTAATCAAATGTCAATGATTTCTTGTGTGTGAGGGAGACAACCAAGGAAATACAACAACAAAGGGAAGTTTTTCTTAGTTTGCTTTCTTGTCTGGATGTCTTTCTTGTCTGGATGTCTTTCCGGGGCAAAAATTGAATTCCTTTTTTGAACCACTTCTGATCATCCAATTTTGATGAAATTTTGCATGCATACTTGATTCACATGACAATTTAATATTTCATTAATTATAGTACTCAATTCTACTTAAATGAAAACTAAAAAGTATAAAATAAAAATATTTTTAAAAAAGTTTTAAAGATACCACGTTTTGTGAACTAAAAAGAAGAAAATAAACTAAAAACGTGGGGCGCATTCGGCTGAAATTAAATGAAGTATCATATATAGACTGTGGAGGAATTTGAAACTGAAAAGTTTAATGTAATAGCATTAATAGACCAAATTTCAGCCGAATGCGCCTGACGTTTTTAGTTTATTTTCTTCTTTTTAGTTCACAAAACGTGGTATCTTTAAAACTTTTTTNCCCCCCCCCCCCCCCCGCTTTTTTAAGGCGCGTGACATCATTTATGGACGGCCCCTAAGTTACTTACTGTCAAGATCCTTTAGTTATATCATTCTCAAATGACAAATAGCTAAGTTACCGAGCCGATGTTGAATCATTGTTGATCGCATATATGTTTCAGTTAATAAGTTATAACTTCGAATAGCTTCTTTCTCCGATAGCCACAGGGAAAGGAATAGTTAGAAGCATTCGAAATGAAGTGCGTGTATTATGAATTATGAACGTCACTATAAACGCTTGTTTACTGAAATAACCGCAAAAACTTAACAAGATCGTTGTAGGAGAATGTAGGAGTCATAGAACTTAACGATTGCAACTCTTGGACAAGCATGCAGCAATGAAGATTATCACTCTCACGGGCTGTGAGATTTTTCTCCAGATTAAAAATAAATAAAAATTGAAGACGTGCATAAAGAAATCCAAACGAGTCATGATGCCTGTGTAGTTGTTCAAAGCGACTGTCCATCGACATGACTGCCATATCAATAACCTGGTTTTAAAAAATCGGTGCTACTATTTCTTGGGTATCTACAAAGTCTTCATCTTCTTTTTTTAACCGCACTCTCGTTTCTTTAAAAATGGGCTCAACTTCTAAGTCTGTGGTAATTTCAAAAATTTCTTTTGTAATAATTGCTATTGAGGCTATTGCTTTTCAAAACACCAATTTCTGTACGATTTCAAACATTTGTCAGATGCAGCTGTTAGATTGACTGAAATATTTTGTATTTCTTTGATGGTGTCATTAAATTGGAACAATAAGTCGTTTCAAAAAGCGATTGAAACACAGAAACTTTAGTTATTTGCACAATGACTCGGCTGCAATTTGAGTCTTTGAATCACTACTTTGATCTGCAGCCTTGAAAAGTGCATCCTACATATCGCACTGCCTGTCTACACGGTTTTATACATTTCTCCAAGTACATAGCGCACTGCCTGTCTACACGGTTTTATACATTTCACCTGCTACATAGCGCACTGCCTATCTACACGGTTTTACACATTTCGCCTGCTACATAGCGCACTGCCTGTCTACAAGGTTTTACATATTTTGCCTGCTACATAGCGCATTGCCTATCTACACGGTTGTATACATTTCACCTGCTACATAGCGCACTGTCTACACAGTTTTTTCATCTTGTTTCACAAAATGGTTTCACAAAAATATTTCCAAAATACTTGGAAAAGATAGCCCATAGCTTCCCAATGTATTCGACCTAATGGAGACCAGAGGCTGTCCTTAAAATGAAATTGTCCTTAAATATGGGATCTATTTTTTTTCCACATACAATAGCCAATTAAAGACAAAAAGTGAGTTTTGGTATCTAAAATATTCTCCGGAATCCATAAATGCTTCCTAAAATGCACTAGGAAACATACTTTTTTGGATTAGGATTAAGGGTGATTATAATATTTTACTATATTCGCTCGCTATTTTTCTAATTATGTTGTCCTGAAAAATAAATATAAAATTTTTCACATTACATATATTACGTAAAAGTAGAAGTATTTTAAAAAGTCGTAAAAAATGTTAAGTCAATGCACAGGGCCAAGCTTGTTCAGCTTGCCCTAAGAACAGGCTGCATACATTTATAAATATCAATTATAAACAAAATAAATTTGGGTTTAAAATACACATTATTTTAATAAAACTTCTAGTCAAAGTCAAGCATAAAATCAACTAAAATGTCTAAATTAGTAAAATGCTGCCAAACAAAGTAAATAATTTTAAAATTAAAAGCATCAATAAATTGATTTAAAAGTTTTATCTTAATTGAAACAGAACATTCATAAATGATTAAAACAAAATTTCTAGCCAAGAAATATTGGCACCTGTAGTTTTTTGAAGTACAAAATCATGATCATTTGATCCTGAAAAATATTTTGTGCATCATTGATACTTAACTTTAAGAGTTTTAAATGAATCACTTTATTTACATGATATGCACAAATAAAAATACAGCACACAAAATTACCAATATTAAATTAGCTTAAATAGCAAAAAGAATTATCATGAATAAAAAGGTTACTTTACATGAACAAGAACATCAAAGCAATGCAGAAAACAAAACCTTTCTTCTATATAACACCCATTGACATAAAGCTTTCTTTACAGTTTCAAGCTTGAGTTATAGATCTTCCTGAAATCCATATTTGATTTGTATAAATTTGATTATGATTTTGAAGTACTTGACTTTTACATACATTCGATAAAACCATTATCTCAAAATTAAAAAATGGTAGGACTTAAGAAAAACTAAATTATTGATATTAATTACACATAGAAAAGGAACTAACAATAACCTTTTTTGCTGAAGTTTTTAATTAATTTCAGATGAGTTGATAATAATTAATTGCCTATTTATACTAATCTCTAGCAGCTAGTGTATTCAAAAGAGGCCATCCATATATAGCATCTTATACGCAAGAAAGTCTAACTTTCAAACCACCTCCCTCTACCCATCCCCCAATGTACACATATATTTATAGACACTGCCAGTGTCTGAAATAAAAAGCTTCAAATCCTCCCCCCCCCCCAATCCACATACACACTTTTCCTCAAACACCAAATTTATTGATACATTTAAACCTGTTTTACAAGCCACTCAAGTGATATGTTTCTCTTCACTCCTATTCCTATATAGAAGATCATTGCATACTTTACTTTTATTTGAACACTCAGACCATGCTGGCTCTCCCTCTCCCCCCGACCACCAGCGTGAACGTTAAATATTTTTTAAAAAATTTTTAAATTAAGTCCCTAAAAGGTTGTAGCCCAATAAAACTAAAAACAAGTAACGGGCTAAAGTTTTAGATTTTCCCATAAATTATTTTTAAAATCATGGAAAGTTCACCTATGAAGAATCCTCATTTTTCAGAATCAACATTGCCATCTTACAAGCACCCACCTAAACAACAATGTTAAAAGGATGCATAAATTCTATGATTACAGATCATTTATTTCTCTCTTCCTAAGAGTCTTAAACTGTATCTTATCATTTCTTTGTTGACACAGAAAAACTGCTGCAAGGATTAAAAAACACACACTTTTATGCATTGTGATCACTTGCCAAAATACCCAGTCCCCATCCCCAAACATCTTGTGCATTCATGGGGTTTATGAGTTAAATACCAATTTATAACTGGAATATCGCGTACATTTGAAAAAGAAGATAATTGGAAAATATAATGAAAAGATTTCTAAACATTTTACAATAATTTGTTATTGTTAAGTTATTTTAACTAATAAAATAGCATACATGTCAATAAGATCAAGTAATAACAAAGACTAAACATGTCTATATAAATTCCTATATAAAGTTATATCCAGTTCCAAAAATTATTCTATCAGGAGATCTTGAAATATTACATTCCAATCAAAGCAAATAATTAAGATGAAATTTTTTAAACATTCATCAAAAGTTCAGCTTTTATTACGATTTATGTTAGTTATGTTAAAAAAGGAATTAATTTTCTTTTGATTCTTACAATTTACAATAAAACAAATTTACTTTGAATTTTATTTTCAAACAAAAACGCAGTTGAATATTTAAATATTCAAAATGTTAACATTAACATGAACACAGGTAAGATTATTTACATGCATGTTAAAATGGCATTGAAATTTTAATTTAATCTTGTGCAATCGATAGCTAATAATATTGTCGTCATAACGCACAAGTACAGATACTACTTATATATATATGTATATATTTTAAAATAGCATGTTCCAGACCAAATGTGGAGGTTTTCTAAATATCAAAAATGATTTAAAAAATGAGATAAAAACAGATCATAAATCCTAAAACTCAGAGGGAAGTACAGCAGTCAAAAGAGTGCCAAAAATTATATTTACATTTTACTATTTAAATTTTTATCAACTATCGATAATGTGGTAAGGAAAAGTAAGGTAATGCATGGAGCTTAAAATTATAGAAAATTGACCATAAAACACATGTCATGGTAACAAAGAAAACAAGAACAAGACTGCAGCTGAAAGATTAGAGTATCATATAGTTAATAATAGTCAGTTATATAGCCATTGTCTATTCCATACATTCCTCGCCAGGATGCTGAGCAGTGACAGTGTAATCTACCAGAGACTGGACTAGGTTTAAGGCCACTGAAACAAACAAAATTTATAGTTCAGTTATGATCATTTAAATTTAAATTGCTAATTCATATTATATTATGATTTCTATTGCTAAAAAAAAAATAGAACAAATTTTTAATTAAGAAATTTAACATAAATTGTGTAAAAGATTTAAAACAAATCCCTTTCAGAAACAGAAATTTTTTCTTACACTTCTCAGGAACTAGAACTAATCAATATATTTTATTAACATTAAAGTTGTATTATTTCCCCCAAAATTTCGCCAAATCTGATTTTGTTTTATCACAATGAACAGTAATAGGATAAACTACAGTGAAAACAAAATTGAATTGTTAATACCTGCATGACAAAAATGCACACGTCATCTCAGTGTTTTGAGGTGCTGCTACAGGAATGGGACTGGATGCATACTGTGTTGTATCAGGAACAAAATCAGAATCCATTGAGCTATACATATCCATGGATCCATTGTCTTCAACTAGACTTCTGTTTAAAAGAAAGAATAAGAGTTTGAGTCAGTTTCTCCTCAACAGGTAGTTGAGCTACTGTAATAATGTAGCAGCTTGGATATTTTAACTATATCATAATTTTGAAGAAGTAGCATTATGATGATATAATTAGTGTTGCATTAGATTTGAGGTTGCCCTGGTATTGAAAATTATCAGTACTTTCATAAAGAACAGCAGGCATGCCGTGCTGCACTTAAGAATTTCAGTGCATCAAATTGCACAGCTCAGTTGAAACCCTTTCTTTAATATGGGGTTATGAGGGCTGTTATCCATTCCTGATACATTTCTTCCTCCTGCAAGGTTCTGGAAATGAGGTTATGTCATTGCCTGTGTAGATCATTTCCACCTAGTTTTCTTGTTCTGTGATGATAAGATCTATTTATGGCTACGATGGCTTCTTTTGTTTGGTTCAGGGCTGGCCGGCTAACCAGTGAGTCTGGTCATCATTGGGGCAGTTCTTAATCTTCACGGGCCCTTCCATGTGAGTCATATAACATAACTTTCAAATGTAGAGTTCATCTCTCTTGCACATAGTATTCTCTGGAATCAGCCCTTTTTTCTTTCACATAAAATCCTCTTTGATATCACTTGAAAGTGGAAGCCATTCTTATCCTGCTTTATTCTCAGATTCATTACCTAACACCTCTTTCTTTTGCTTCATCCTCTATTTCAATTATTTTTAACTTGACCCAATGCCACTTTTTCTTATTGGAAGTTTTAGAATCACTTTTTATCGTTTTACTATATATTTGTTTAATCCTTCTTGTCTCCCTTTGAAGCACTGTAAGGCCTAGCCTTATTTCTGTCTTTAATGGGTTGTCTGCATTCTTCTGTTTCATACCTTTTAGTATTTAATTTTCCCAGTACCCGTAATATCTGAAGGGCTTTTCCGCTATCTGCCACATGGGGAGGTGATTGATGGAAAACTATTATCTAAACAAACGGAATTCTTTGAGCTAAGAGACAAATATGAGCTTCACCTGTTAACAGTTAGTACAATTGAGTGCGGACTGTATATGCTAAATTCAAACCAAAACACTGGCTGTTGGAACATTTCTATAATGTTAATAAATTTTTAGACTTTTAAAACAATATTTCCTTTATTTATAAAATATTTATCAATGTAGTGGCAACCAACATCTTAATTTATAAAATAGATTGAAATTTTGTTTACTACTATCAATTTGAACTTGATCTGCTGCCATCACAACAATAACAGAAATGTCCACACACAAAATACATCTTTATAATTAGTGCCATCAAGTCTTTGTTTACACAGTCAACACTGAGTCTCACGATTTGATATTAATGGGAAAAAAAAGTGATTTCGGAAAGCCATTTAAGTAGTATCCTTAATTTTTAAATTTTCAGCTTGGCATATATTTTATTTTTCTATATTTACAAGCAGTGTATCAGGGGGAACAGATGAGGACATCAAACGAAGAATAAATTTGGCATGACAGGCATTTGCCAATCTGAAACAAGTCTGGAGATCTACATACATCTCTGTCAAAACAAAAGTAAGGATCTTTAACACCAACGTTAAAACGGTCCTACTTTATGGATCCGAAACATGGCGAACGACAGATACAACAAAAAATAGACTCCAAACCTTTGTTAAGAGATACCTCAGAAATATTGTGATAATAAAATGGTTTGAAAAGGTCAAAAACTCCAAGAGAGGTGTGGACTAAGGACAGTAGAACAACAGATCATGGAAAGAAAGTGGAGATGGATTGGACACACCCTTCGGAAAGATAACAGCAGGGCAAGGCAGGCCTTAGATTGGAATCTCCAAGGCAATTGCCAGCAAGGAAGACCCAAGCGTACATGGAGACGGAGCATGTTAGATGAGGCTGGAAGAACTGGGAAGAATTGAAGCAACTGGCAAGGGACTGTGCAGAGTGGCGAGCTTTGACAGAGGCCCTATGTTCCACAAGGAACCCAAAGGACAAATCATGATGATGATATTTACAACTCTAAGTATATTATGATTAAAATTTCATGACACACCTATGTTATGGTTCAAATTTAATGACACACCTGTGTAACCCTGTCAAGTGAATGTCTTTAAGGTGATTATTGTTACAGCCATCAAAGCTTTTATTTCCATCAACATTTTGAAATAGATCTTTCTCTTCTTCCATCAACACGTCATCACACGGACAGTCAGTCTGCAAGAACCAGAAAAACAAGATTGCACATTGTTTATAAAGCTTATCTCTCTGATCATACAAAAATTATTAGACATTCA
This sequence comes from Radix auricularia, assembly GCA_002072015.1. Taxonomy (NCBI): domain Eukaryota; kingdom Metazoa; phylum Mollusca; class Gastropoda; family Lymnaeidae; genus Radix; species Radix auricularia. The sequence continues at coordinate 477,411 of MUZC01004139.1, read as the reverse complement.
AATTTGACAAAAATTATTAGCCATGCAAATTTGACAAAAATTATTAGACATGCAAATTTGACAAAAATTATTAGACATGCAAATTTGACAAAAATCATGTGCATTAAAAGTAATGATGGTGTGTAAATAAATATATTTGTAATTTAATGAACTAAATTAACACAGCTGACAAGAAGATTGAGAAAATGAGCTGTCTGAAACAATTGCATGAAAAGAAAAGATTATAAATACATAACAGTTTACATACTTCAGTGTTACAACAAAATATATAATTATTGATCAGAACCAACATATAAGTCTAACATTAGTAACATAATGTTAACTCACAAAATGTTAAATCCAAAAGTGCTGCAGTTAAACATTTTTGTTTCTATTTAATTTTACCTCTGTATCATAAAACACCCAAAACTGATAAAAATTGAATTCAGTGACAAATGAAGATATTGTTAGTGAGAGATTAAATTGAACATGGAATCAATGGAAAGAAGGTCTAACTCTAAATGATATGAAATGATCATGACCTTTCCAATTTGATTTTTAAAAATGTAAAGAGTTTGTCTTTCTTTCAACTCAAATCCAAACCAAACTGAGTTATCCTAACAATGTTTTTGAAAAGTTAAAAAATAACAGTTCCTCTTTAAAAAGACCTGGATATAAAGAAGTAAAAAAAACAAACTCAGCCTCTTAGAGACCTGGATTTACTGAAGTAAAAATATCTGTTAGCTGTGCATTGGTAACCTATTAATTATAATTAATATTTGTTATGCACTAATAAGTGCATTATTTAAGAAATTCAGCAACATTATCAGTATTACTTCTAGAACTTAAACTGTTATTGGTGCTACTAGAGTGAGTAAAACCAACAAAACTATTTTCATACAGAGAAAATAATTCATGTAAATCAGGGAGTTGAACTTGTTAGCATTAACCAAAAAAACTTTCAGTTAAATTCGGTTTTTATTTTAAATTTTTTTTACCACAGTTTCAGGTAATTTTGGAAGTAAATCTGCATCACATCATTCATATATTTTTTTCAAGAAGCTGATAATATCAACTGTAATACAACAGAAAAACCAGAGAAGAAAAACAGATAATTGCCCAGTATGTAAGTTGTGAGTTAAGATCTACCTGATGTAAGTGAGACAAACAATTAAGTTATTTTTAGTTTCCGGTCATCGGTGAAATAATATAATAATAATAAATTGATGATTTATATAGCGCTGTATCCCAGCAAGGAGCCAGGCTCACAGCGCTTTACATGGAGATAAAACTAACACACATATTAATTAAATGAACATTCATATCATAATAACCACATAAATGACAATAAATTATACAACAGCTACGTTAATCATTAAAAGAAATGTTGTTACATTAATTTTGAAAATATATTTTGAAAAGATGCGTCTTAAGTGCAGTCTTGAACGACTTAGTAGTTGATGAACTAGGGATGTGTAATGGTAGAGAACTCCATTGTTTGGGTGCACAAAAAGAGAATGACCTTTTGCCGAATGTTTTAGTTCATGTCTTAGGAACACAGAGAACGCGTGTGTCTGCAGAAGAGCGTAGCTGACGACTTGGTGAGTAGACCAACAAAAGTTTAGTAAGATAGGAAGGGCATGAGTCAGAAAAGAAGTTGTGACACAAAACGGCCAGTTTGTAATCAATTTGGGCTTGTATGGGTAGCCAATGAAGTGAGTAAAGTAGCTTAAGGGTAAAAACTAATTTATTCAATAATTTAGCTCCGTAACTTTCAATGTTTTTTATCCAAAATTCTACAAATGCATTATTATATTTATCGGTTAATGTAATAAATCACTGAAATATCTATAATTAAATAATTGCTATTATGTTCATAATTTTAATAAAATTTGTAATTATCATCAATGATCTGTGAATAATAAAAATCCACACTTGATAGAAGTGTTTTTCTGGTCTATTTATGACAGAAGCTTGAGATATGATGGAAGAGGATTCTTAAAAGGATTATGTTGTTTCAGTTTATGTAGGTTCATATTATAGTGTTAAAGAAGTGAAATAATAAAATCAACTCATCCCAAAGATATTAATTACCTCTGATCCTACTATGGAGTACTTAATAAAATTGGGTGTATTTTCCTGTTTCCTATGCTGTATACAAGATAGAAAATGTAGAGCTAAATTGTTGCTACCCATGTTGCGAGGTAGTGGAACAGGTGATGATGATGAGGAGGAAGTAGATGACTGACATGAGGAGGAGAACAAAACTGATGATGACACTGATGTTGATAATGAATCCTTTAAGCACTCTGATGATTCCTGCTAGATAAACAAAGAAATAAAACAAAATAAACAACAGTTGATGATAATTTTCTGTGACTACGAAAATATGACAACTTGGAATAAACACAGTGTACAAGTTCAACTAAAAATAAACAAATTTGATTTTTTTTAAAGTGGCCTTATTTTTATATAAGGATTAATCAAGGTCAATGAAGCCAGAGAAATAAGATAATTGTGTATGACCACACATAAAATAGTAATATATAAAGCACCTATGCTTTCAAATTAATAATGTTTACAAATCTACTCAATTATTTACACACATAAAATTTCAACTCTTAAAACTCTCAAATTGGTTGACCCTTTTATGATGCATATAGTTTTTGTAAAAAAAAATAATGTATCTTTTTAACACTTTATTCTCAATAATTCACAAAATTTTTTAATAAATTTGGATTTAAAATTATACAAAGTTTAACTAAAGCTATTAAGAACTCATTTTAATTATAGAGCCATCAAAACAAGTCTGAGGAATAATTCACTAATAAATCTATTTTCTTGTTTCAGCTAAGCCTACTGCAATCTGTAGAAGATTACTTACTGAACCAATTTACATTTGTCTTATATTAAAACATGAACACAAGTTGAATAAAATTTTAAGGCTTAAACTCCTTATTTAAAAGACTTACATCTCGGAAATTTCCATTGTGATGATTACTTGATTTTGTTGACCAAAGACATTTTCTTTTGGGAAAAGTCCCTGAGAGCTCACACTAGGAAAAATTTAGGTTTACAATAATAGAAACAGAAACTTAAAAAAATATAACACATATTCATTAACACATGCCCTAATAATTTATGAACAAGATATCCAAAATTGCATATTTAGTTGACCAGTTAAGATATCCATATTACAAAGCCTATCAAACTCAAAATTATTAGTGATTTTCAATTTACTACACTATTAAAAAATAACTAACATTACCTTTAAATCTCCCGACTCTGATAATTCATGCATATTTCTTTCTCCACAAATATCTATATTCATCTTACGCTTCTGACATTGGTTTCTCATCATTATCTCACTTGTATCATCACATTCAAACCCTTCTAGAACTTGGCTGTGTGACAGAGGCATGTTTCTATAGTCTTGCTCACCAGAAATTCCCTAGATGAAACAGTTTTTAAACAAATATTTAAACAATATCTAAACTAAATCATCTTAACTTATCTTAAATATTACAGACGCTTTTTCTATAAGCTTATCTTTGATTAATGATTATTCAACTCTAGTCTTGTTTTTTGGGTAGATATTTGATTGTTAATAGTGTGTTGATTTTCTTGGTTAAGATAGGAAACCATTCTATGCCCTAATGATAATGCCAGATGGGAAGGAAGAAGATTTGCATGTGTTAATTGTGTTTGTTCTTTCATATGGCAAGAGAAAAGTGTTTTTATCCTTATGTATATCTGAGTATTGTAATAGGTTGTTGTGTTTCAAATTAGAATTTAATGCCTTACTATAATTGCTTTTATTTTTAAAATTGTTTACTAAATTAACTAGCTAATTTTCTAATTATAAGCATTGTGTATCATTAAAGAATGGCAAATCCAACTACCATTAGTACCATGCAGCTAAGTTTTTATTTTATTTCACTTAATTATGTTTTTTTACTTGTTTGTTTTTGTTCTTTTTTTTACTATTTCTTTGTTCAGAAAGTCAGAAAAGCACTTTTGAGTAAGTCACTAACTGATGAAACTTTGGTTGTTTTGTATTTGAATTTTTGAATTTGTAATGTCCTGTCAAGCCTGCATATTAAAATGACACCATTTTTAAATAAAAACCATAAGAACTTATGGCTTATTTTTATATTATTATTATGATTATGCATTAACATAACTTCAGATAAAATTAACATATGTGAATGTGATATTTAGGCTTTAGGCCTCCAGTCCAGTCCTACTAATAATATTAAGACTATTATTATTTTAGATTTATAAAAATTGTGAAATGAATGTTACATTGAATGTTCAAGTTCAAGATTGACTTATAATTTAAAAGATGACATAACACTTGAGCAGTGGGATACAATATACTGAATATACCATAGAGCCATTTTGAGATAATTTTAAAAGCTACAGAGAAATTAATGTAATACTTACATTTATCATTTATATAGTGTCATTATTACTTTCTAATAACTATTTCTACTTTACAGCATTAAAATACTTGGGGGATAGGGCGGCAAATTTTGTTTTTCGGCAAATAACCATGCTACGCCTCTGGACTTGAGACATATTCATATCAATATCAGTATTAGTATTACACTGTCACTGTTACTGTTACAATTTCATTTGTCATTTGTACTTTCAAATTAAATCATTTTCATTTGAATTTGCACCAGCACCATCATTAAATCAATGTAAATGACATCAATCAATGACCAATGTGCCAACGCCAATGTTAATTGTCAATAAGAATCAAAATATTATTAATTTATTAAAAATTAATATAATTTATTTTATAATATTAATGAATAATTATCAATAATCGTCCAAATGTCATCCACTCAGGTCCACTGTCTACTCAAGTCTACTGTTTGATAGTGAATTTGTGATCAGTGCTAATTACTAAAACTAATAATAGTTAATAGTAGTAATGGTATTATTAGAACTGATACTGATAATTAAAGTTAGTGTTCCGCTGGTAATAACTTTTATTTACTATAATTTAATAATATTTATCAACATACCGGTAGCCGGCATCAAAATCAATAAACAACAGTGATTCTCGAGCTATTACTACGTACGTACAAAGTTAGTACTAACATTCAGTGCAGGCGACTGCGTTTACCACATATCACCGTAGCCACAGCCATGTTTATGTGAAATATAGTGAATATTGTGAGGTAATAAGTAATGAAACTATTTTAAATATACTGGTTTTACCATTTAGATTAACATTAACTTATATACTTTGTCGCCAACCTAGACATAGTCGTTAGTCATGCCAGAAAATCTCACCTTTTTAATAGGCAGGGAAGTTTATTTGAGTCGGACGCCTTGGCTTTTTGTTTGCTATAATCGCTTATAAGTTAGACTACTTCCCCATTACATTGTTTATTAATTTTTTATTTTTTTTCCTAATTCAATCAATATTTATATTGAAACAGCAAGCAAAAATTTACATATTTTTTTAATAAAGTTTAATAACCAAAAAAATATGTGTAACTTTCTTCTTAATTTGTTTTGTTTATATTTTTAACAGTTTTAAGCGATATATTCCCGAAGACCCCGGTAATTACAGACCTGTATCACTTACTAGTATCACATGTAAATTACTGGAACACATAATATATAGCAGAATAGTTAACCACCTTGACAAATATAATGCCCTATGCCCACACCAACATGGCTTTAGAAAGAACAGATCATGTGAAACACAATTGATAGGCCTAATAGATGACCTATCAAAAGGCTTAGATAATAATGTTCAAATAGATACAATATTACTAGACTTCTCAAAAGCATTCAACAAAGTTCACCACCTTAGTTTGCTCAAAAAACTTAAATACTTTGGAATCTCAGGTCCCTTGCATCACTGGATCCAAGATTTCCTATTGGGTAGGGAGCAAACTGTAATAATTAATGGTTCTAAATCTACACCAATAAAGGTTAACTCAGGAGTTCCACAAGGAACTGTCCTAGGTCCCTTACTATTTTTAATTTATATAAATGACTTACCCAACAATATCTCAACAGGAACTAAAGTTAGGTTATTTGCTGATGATTGTATAATCTATAGAACAATCAAGTCAGAACAAGATAGCAAAATTTTACAAAAAGATTTAGATGAATTAATAAAATGGGAAACTAACTGGAGTATGTCCTTCCACCCAGAAAAATGTCAACTGCTAAGAGTAACAAAGAAAAAGAAACAAATAAATTCAAAATATTTCATTCATGGAAAAGAACTAACCCAAACTAAAGATGCGAAATACTTAGGAGTCATAATAAATGAGAAACTATCTTGGAATCCCCATGTCAATGAAGTTATTAAAAAATCAAACAAAACCTTAGGCTTTATAAAAAGAAACTTTTACAAATGTAACAAAGATATAAAACTAAAATGCTATCTCACCCTGGTGAGACCTATACTAGAATATGCATCTTC
>MUZC01004139.1:454000-470629 GCA_002072015.1 Radix auricularia | reverse complement strand
GGGGGGGGGGGGGGGTATATCTTTTTCTCACAACTTACTATTACTACATGTCGAAATAAGTATCAATGATATTATGGAGAAAATATATGACTTAAGATTTTGCAGCTAAACTTTTATAGATGTAATAACAATATAAAACTGAAATGCTACCGTAACTTTACTTTCGGCTTTCGTGAGAGCTGCCTGTAATAATAATAATCACTGTATATAGAACTGTACTCTGTGAGTCATCCACCAAGAAAACATTGATAAAATAACACAAACGAAAAAAATATGCTGCAAGATTCATTACAGGAGAACATTCAAAACTGACAAGAGTAATACCATTATTTAAATTAGCAAATCAATGAAACATTAGAGGATAGAAGAACAAATAACAAAGTAGTAATAATACACAAGGGGCCGTCAGTAAAAGTATGTCAACTCCAGAGGAGGGAGGAGATGTAAGAGAGTATGACAGGGGAGAGGATTGTCTGGCCATGTGTGACGTCATGGCATTTTAAATTAATATTTTTTATAATATAGTTTTGTTCGAAAGTGTGACGTACTTGGGGAGGGGGGGACTGTCCCAGATTTGTGACAGGGGAAGTTTACAATGGTAAAAAAATAGCGTGACGAACTTTATGGACAGCCCCTAAATTAAAAAAACACTCTATTTTGAAAATACAACACATAGGAATAAGGTGCCGTCCATTAATGACACCACGCGCCTATGGGGTTACACATTTGTGACGAGAGGGGAGTGTTCAAGAAATGTGGCGTCACATCAAAACGAGCTACTTTAATTTTAAAAAAGTTCCATTTAAATATTTTATTGCTTTCAGATTAAATTATTTAATGACGTTTTCAATGGCTTACCTCGTGTTACGATATTAGAGTGCAGACTAACACTTCAGACATACTTTAACGACAAAAAAGTAATTTGTACTTAGAAAACACGGCTTTTAGGGAAGGGGGTTACAAATCTTTGTGCAGCCATTATTGCAGGGGGGGGGGTCTAATTTTGCGTGACAAAGTAGGAGGGGCTTAAAAATTGGACAAAATAGCGTAACGTTATTTATGGACGGCACCTAAAAACACTTTCCTTATTCCATAATTATGCAAGAACAAATTCATGCAAATATTCGTTTTTCCCATCCGGAATCTGGACGTGAAATGTGTCGCCTGAGAAAATCAGAAAACAACACTCAATCAACATTTTTTTTAAAAAGTGCAAGATTAGACTTAAACCATGGATATACGCAGAACGCATTAATTTACTCTATAGAAGGAGCGTCTCTAACAGAGATGATAAAATGTAATAAAATGTATTGTACTACAAAAATAATCTGATGGAAAGATAGGTTACAATTTGAAAGTTGTTTTGTTTTCCACTTGATGTCCACCACAGTGATCTTTTCCACTCATGTGATTTAACTATTTTTTATCAGCTCTTTTTGTTTGAAATTACTCAATTAAAAGTTTGAACACATATTAATGAAGAAGTTTAACAAAGTTATATATTAGTTTACTTGTGAAAATATTTATGCAGAAAGAAAACAAATCACAGATAAGCCTGAAATAAAATAAGACACACACCCGTCAACATTGTTGGGAGAGAGGGAAGAAACTTATCTGTCATAGTTATAGGCGCTGCTTCTATACAGACAGATTATTGAGTCCTTCACTTATCTGTAGTTTGTCTTGTCCTGCATTCTTATTAGAGTTTTGGTTTTCCTGGTTTCTTAAAACGTAACCCATTCCACGCTCGAATTCCGGACGGTAATCCTAGAAAATCTGATACTATATCTGTAAGTATATACTATATGCAAGGGGCAAGAACTGGAAACACTAGCAACTTTTTTCTAACTCCCGATTGGCGATTTATCCAGATTACAGAAAAGGGAGAGCACCGTCTTTGTCAATCCTTTTGTTTTATGTACAAGTTATGTAACTTGTAACGCCTTATCCTCTTTTATACTACAGACGCTAGGGGCCGGATTTAGACTTGATGGGGCCCTAAACCATTGATTGAGATATGGGAGCCCTTTTAATGTCAAGATATTATATGTCTATACAGAAGTTTTTTGCGTCCTACGTTCTGATAAGAACCTATAGGCAAGTGACGCGGAGTTCCCAGGCCATGTTATTGAGGGACCACGCTATTCCCTGCCGCCTTTTTTCCCTAACTAATGTCATTTGAGCCTGGGTGGACTCAGGGATACACTGGGTCCCAGGAACACATACCTGCCTTCACGCATGCCGCTTGACCACCTCCACGCCATACATCAAATAGTTTGTTTTCTTGAGCTACCTACATACCAACCAACCTACCATTAAGCTGCGCCGATATATGATCGTCGCCGCGCAGTTTAGAATTACCGCGCAACAAATTTGGTAAAATATTGCACCAAAAATTATGCTGTGGAACTTTGCACACATGAAGTGGTAGTCAAAAACTATTTTTTTTTAAAGTGACCAATATATAACAAATTTCCTGACGATTATACGAGCATTTTGATTTTTAACTATTGACTGACGTGAATGTTCAACATGTTGATAAAGCTTGCCCACCATGGTTCTAATACACTTTTCTTACTTACCAAACCAAAGAAGGTGTGACTCATAGAGAGAAAATGACGATAGCTATTTTGATAAACTACTGCTTTACAAAATGGAGATGAACGTTCATGAATATGTTGACTCTCTACAATAGTGAAAACTTAATGAAGACCGATATCCGATGTCATTCCTTGCCAAAAACGTTTTGTGTATACCAGCTACCTCAGTTCCGCGTGAATGATTGTTCAACTCGGCTGGTTATAGTTATATTGCCAATTAGACCCTCTCATCACTTGGCGCAATAATCTTCCGTATAGACAGTGGCGTCGCTAGGGGGTGCGGAGGGGGCGGGCCGCCCCGGGTGACACCATCAGGGGGGTGACACCAGACCATAAAATGCTATATATTCCCGTTATTTGGCAATGCAAAACACGAAGGAGTTCTATGGATTAAATCATGAGGGGGTGACACCATGAGCTACCGCCCCGGGTGACACCAACCCTAGTGACGCCTCTGCGTATAGAAGGAGTGTCTGTAACAGATAAGAAAAGATAACCAAACAACGTCAACATATCTGTATGCGTAGTTGTTTAGTTTACACATAAAGGAGACATTCCAGTGTCATTTCGATTTTCAATAAGTACGTTTAATATATGGTACTATAAATTTTAATTTTTGGCTGAAATCGAAATTAACTATTTATTAATCGTTAATTTTTCAAAGTTTCAATTAATGGTTAACAGCCCTACCAAAATCAGGTATTTTCCTGGCTATACTATAACTGCTTCCATATGTTGTCCTTGTTTCTCTTATGTTGTGACTTTTGGTTTTTACGATTGGTTCACACTATCACTCTTAATTAAACTGTTTTTCATTTAACCATAGCAGCGATAACTTGTTCACTTTCTCTAACATTTAAAACCGAAGAGATAGTTGGCTCACGCATTTGGCTACAGTAGCACTCTTCAGTTTCTCCTTATTCTCCAGAATGGAACAGTCGATTTCGCCACCTTGTCCGTTGTACTCCTTCTAAACCGAAAAAAGTTCGAGAGCCGAAACAAACGTCTAAGTTTGTAGCCCGAGGCGTTCGTGAAGCGAAGCGAGGTATGAGTGCATGCTGTTAACAGTGAGTCGCTTCAGAGACGACAGCTCCGTGGGGGGGGGGGGGGGGGGGGGCNCGGGGGGGGGGGGGGGGGGGGGGGGGGGGGGTCTCAGCGCAGGCTCGGGACTGCTGACTTAACTTATCTATACAGACGCTCCATCTATACAGGCCACTGCTATAAAGGTTCCACGCATTACCCAGCCGCCTTTATTTCCCTAACTTGGGTTAGGTACCCATTCTGAGCTGGGTGGACTCAGGGACGCCCTAGGCCCAGGGAACAAATCATTCACATGGATTGAACCATCGGTAGGCCAGCCGAGCGCACATGCCACTCGACCACCGTGCCCCTTCTTTCACACGTAGGATTTATAACGGTCTACAGTTTAAAATATATTAAATTGTTAAAAATATATAGGTAACACTGAATTGTGCAAGTGTAAAAACTAGGGGTGGTACAGATTAAAAAAATGTTTTTTTCAATTAATCGGGGGAACAATTAATAGATTAATTTCGATTAATTATGTTTGTATATTGCCTATATAGATCCCGTTAAGTCGCGAAATCGCTTTCGTCGCGGTAATAATAATAATAATAATAAATGATAATTTATATAGCGCTGTATCCCGGCTAGGAGCCAGGCTCACAGCGCTTTACATGGAGATACCAATACATATATTAATTAAATAAATATTCATATCATACTAACTACATAAATGACAATGCGTTATATATCAGCTACGTTAATCATTAAAAGAAATTTTGCTTCATTAATTTTCAAAATAAATTTTGAAAAGATGTGTCTTAAGTGCAGTCTTGAAGGACTTAGCAGTTGAAATACTACGGGTGTGTAATGGAAGCGAATTCCATTATTTGGCTGCACATAAAGAGAATGACCTTTCGCCAAATGTTTTAGTTCTTGTCTTAGGAACACAGATAATGCGAGTGTCTGCAGAAGAGCGTAGCTGACGACTTGGTGAGTAGACCGACAAAAGTTCAGTAAGATAGGAAGGGCATGAGTCAGAAAAGAAGTTGTGACACAGAACGGCCAGTTTGTAATTTGTAATCAATTCGGGCTTGGATGGGTAGCCAATCAAGTGAGTAAAATAGCGGAGTAACATGGTCAGGTTTTTTTTGCCTTTAGAACTAATCTGGCAGCTGAATTTTGAACTCTTTGTAGTTTTTCAATGCATTGTTTTATCGCAACTGGAAAGAATTGCAGTAACCAATACGAGCTAGAACAAGAGCACATACTTTGTTGCACTATATGTTAAATAATTACGGATTGAACTGATCTGACGAATGGCAGTATAGGCAGAGCGACAGGTGTGATTGATGAAGTTGTTGGTAGACATGTTGTCAGAAATAATGTAGCCAAGATTCCTAGTCGATGTTTTGAACAGTATATCAGAACTAGTCACCTGAATAGAATTCGGAAGAGTCAAAGTACTGCGTGATTTATTGTTACAGAATATCAGTGTTTCTGTCTTATTATCATTCAGTTTGAGCTTGCTTTAAGTCATCCAAGACTTTACCTTACCAATGCACTCCTGCATCAATTGGACAGTGAGGTCAATATCAGAGGGATCAGTGTGCGCGTAAAGTTGAGTATCATTTGCAAATGATTGGCTTTTAACTGAATGCTTTCCGAGCAGTAGAAGTAGTGGCCTTCAGGCTTGTCCATGGGAAATTCCCATGGGAAACGTCCCATTGGATGGGATGGGATGGGACAGGCATAAATTGCCATGGGATGGGATAGAAAAATATGTCCCATGTACAAGCCTGGTGGCCTAGTACTAGTATACATTACGAAAAGTACCGGAACCAAAACGGAGCCTTGAGGCACACCATAAACCAAGTCAGCTCTGTAAGAAATACAGCCATCTACTGATACCACCTGTGATCTGTTAGATAAGTATGATTGAAACCAAGCCAGAACTGAGCCAGAAATCCCAAAATTCAATGGCTCACAAATTTCACAGAAAATTCGATCTGCTGTGCAAGAAATTAGGAAGAAAAAACGTATTGTTTACATATGCACGTCTAAATAAATATTAATAATACGAGGGACCCCCGAGGGAAAAGTATGTTAGTAACATAAAATATAAATTGTTCAAAATGTAAACAAAAAAGAAATAAATATTTTCTTAAATTTTAATCGATCAATTTAATTTAATCGATTAAAACTATTAATGATAAATCTATTAATCAATCATCATTTTCCGCAGCCCTAGCAACCCTGATAGTTAATTAATAAAACATCAGGTCAATATACAAAACTTACACTTACACGCATGTGTGCATGTCAGTGGGAGGGGGTGGGGTGTAGATATGTCCACTGTCCACAGGCACTGAAATCAGAGCTAAAATGTCACAGTCACAGCAATATAAGTGAACGATGATACGATTAAGATGGGCCTATTCATTAAACTGGCAGGGTGCGCCAATTGTATTGTTTCTCACCTGATGCTAAATATCTTAGCAACACCTCTGGTCTGTGGTCCGCGATGGATCCTGTCATATGTGACTTTTAGAAGGCCCATGTAATGCAACTGGAGTTTAATTTAAATTCATTTTTTAATTGAAATACCCAAGAAAAGGCATGGGCCCCTAAATAACTTTAAATAAGGTAAATCCTAATCATATTTCAAGGATTAATTAACTCATTATTTTGGCTCATGTTTAAAGCGCTCGTCATTCGTACCGTCGCGTATGTTAGCAGAAAGAGTCGCACTGCTGGACTACATTCATTAAAAATAACTGAAAATTATACCAGCCATGTTAATATTATAGAATCATAATTGTAATCAGCCCTCGCCGGAACTCAATCGCCTCGCAAGTCGGACACTTCAAGAGGCTCACAGAAGTTCTCTGATTGGCCAAGCGGGAGCCCTGTGTTAATCAATAGAATCAGCTGCCCGAGCGAAAATACGTTATATGTCTGGTGCTATCTCTTTCATATTATTGAGCTCTTAAACCGAGCAAACAAGATCATACGAGACGCTGATTTTGGCAACAATTTTTTAAAAATAATTTGAAAAGATAAGATATTATATCAAGGAAACATTGATTCCAGAAACATTTTTTTAAGAGTCGTGGAACGGTTAGAAATCATAACTTTTATTCTTAAATTCAGCCTGCTAACTGTGTAGTTGCCATTTTGTTCAGTCGGGATGAAAACACACGCCTTGTTACACTTGAAAATCATACGCGATCAGCAAAATACCTCATGCTTAGAAAAATTCGCATATTAAGCTTTTTAATATTAAAATAGCTGGAAGATATTGATGAATATCTCCAAATAAGTATAAATAAATCTGCGATATTAGTGTGAAGGCCTTATTTTCACCCGCTTCTTTCTTCTGATATCGGTGTAGGGATACGTGTGTTGCGAAGCGAGCGATGAAGCGTCACCACAAAGGATTGGAATAATGTCTGTGAGTTTGTGTTAGACTCGATTGTCTATCGTCGATAATTTGATCACGAGTGGCCCTGGATATATTGTCATAGACTGAGGAGTAGGACGAGATTTTCTCGGGATGCAAAATCAAGGGCAACATCCCGGAGTAAGCCAGCACTGGAACCAGATCCCCGAAAGGTAAGAAAGTGCAAAGTGATGGGGTCGCCATTTTGAGAGTTTGAAACGCATTGTGTTGTTTTCATTCTTTCTTTACAGTCAGCATGACTTGGAAACATGAGATGTCAGTGAGCACGCGTAGGTCAAAATGACAAAATTCTATAAGTGCAGAAAAAATATTTAAACAAATAAAATAAGAAGAAGTTTTGGAGGTGAATGCGCACGTAAATAAAGCCGGTAAGACATAAACTTCAGATTTGTGATAAAAACATTTCGTGGTTTCTGGTAGTATGAGAATGAGTAAATTAAATTTTATGACAATCTACCCTTAAGTCTATTTATATTGTATTGCTCAAACTAAAATGTATTAATAAGAAAGGCGAAAACCCCCATTAGAATTAAAAAGGACGAACCCCTTTTATATCAAATAGTGAAGGTCTAGAACATTTGAATTTTATTTGATTTATAAGTCAGACAAGTTTTATTTTTAAGAAAATGTTAGTGTTCAGTGTTAGTACAGTTAGGTCAAACTCTAAGGTTCAATAAAACAAAATCCTAAGTTAAAACTAAATTCATCATTAAATTAAAGTTGTAATTTAAGCATCCCCCCCTTCCATTTGTTAAACAAGTTGTTTCGTTTGAGGCATAACATTATAATTATAATCTTATAATACTTTATAATACACAATGACTTCTGTGACCAGGCCTACTTTTATTTTATTTTTAGCCTACATTTGCCTACATTTTTGGTAGCATTTGAAAATAAATTTAAATATTAGAGACAAATTATCCCAAATGGTTTTGATTCTCTTGAGTTACATTACTTGAGTTTGAATTAGGTATTAGGCCAAGAGTAAAGTATACTAGAGTATTATAAATATTTAAGTTAAAAAAACTTTCTTAAAACTTAATGAAGTTTAGACTAACTCAGACTAATTGACTATCTTCAATCTATGACTAAGTCAACTCTACTTTGACTCTAAGTACTCTAAGCCTGCAGGCCAGTACCGAGGCCGCCCAAGGAACATTAAATTTTAATTACAGAGGTGTATTTCTCTCAGTTTTAAAAGTCTGTCCATAGACTCTTTGCATGGAAAAAAAAGCTCAGTGTTCTCATGTCATAGAACTCATACTCATAGATTTAACTTCAAGTTTGTAGTAATCTAAAATTAAATAATTTTTAATTCATGTTTCTGTTTAATTAAATTTTATTTTGAAGGCATGTTTAAATACAATTAAACCAAAACTGTAAAATCAATAAATTCTAAAATACATGCCAAAAATGATGAAATTCACCCCCCTCCCCCCACGCCACTGGGCCTCAGTAAAATTATCAAACTTCGACTGGTCTGCTACGATAAAAAGGTTGGGGATCACTGCTCTAATCTATTCAGTTGAAGCTTAATTCTGAAAAGATTTTGGTAGAGACTTTTATTTATGAAATCTGGATAATATAAAATATAGCTGAGAAATTCTGTTGTATTATTTTGACTAAGTCTGTGCCATGACTATATATTAAAATTGATGTTTCAAATATTAGTCTGTCGGCTGAGTCTTGAGAACCTTGTAATGTGTAAAAACTTATGACCTTTTTTTAGTCATGCGCCTATGCAAATAATCAGTATTCTATGACCATAATTATAAAGATTATAGGGTTAGGTTTAGATTACACAAAGGAAGAATTAGACTTAAGGAAAATAGGGCATGACTTACTTAACTTATTCAAAGTAAGAATAACAGCCAGGCATAGGTCACATTGATTAATTGTGCCAAGTGTTACATTTTATTTATATTGTTCTTGGCAGAAATTTCATAATAATTACTTTAAAAATCCTTTTTCAAACAACTTGGATAAATCACTAATAGATCAGGGCAATGACAAATGATATTTCAAAATTAACCTAATCTCTCAGTTATTTTATAGCTAGTGATGGTGAACCATATTAAAAAAGGGCAATTGAGGACTTGCTATTTTTAAGTTTCAAAAGTGAATTGTGAAGTAGATTCTACACAATTGTCTTTACTAGCATGTTTTGTGTCAATGATGACTTCCCCATTACAATGGCAACAATTTTATTTAAAAAAAATGATAATATTAAAATAATAGAAATAAAAAAACTTTAATTTATTTGGTGTATTGCAGTAAAATTGCTGAACTTTGCAATGCTTATTTCTGATTACCCGGTTGACACCAACCCTAGTGACGCCTCTGGCAGTTTGAGATATTGGTGATGATTCATTCATAATTAAACTCCCCCTTTCTGCAATTATACTGTTTTGATGTTGTTTTTTTGTTTTAAATAAAAATGTTTTGTAATAGTTAATACTTAATGGCTCACTTTAAATATTTTTTGGTCATTTTTATAAACTGCATGTTTTAAAGAAAATTTTTATTTGTCTACCTCACAGGCCAAACCAAGTCTCATTTGGTGACAGAATGAATGTGGGGGACAAAGAACTCAGTGACCTTCTGGACTTCAGTGCTGTAAGTTCAATTTTTTTATTACCTCTGCTAAGCATGTCATCTTTGTAGTTGCACAATTGTCAATTTTGTATCGCATATTAAAAGCACTTGATGTCCTCCCCCACCTCTCTCAATGTCTATAAACTTGTTACAGATTAGTGGCACCATTCACTGATCTCCTACAATGTTTGATTTTTCATATGTTGACTTCTAAAGGGAGGGAATGAAAGTATTTTTTCTGCAGCGAAATCAATAGTGCGCTCGCTTCACAAGCTGAGGGGCGTGGGATTGAGCCCACGAAAAGCCACTATAGAAATGTTGAGAAATCACTAACGCTAAGAAAGTCCTCCACTGACCTGGAGAGGGATGGGCGCCGCCAGTGTCTATTAAGCCCGATAATGTTCTAATGGAAACATTAGAATCCCCTACGACCTTGAAAAAAAAGAAAAGAAAAAAATGTATGTTCACTTCACATGTTCACTAACTAGTAGCTGAAAGGAGAAAGTATTGTTCACTTCCCATGTTTACTGGTAGCTGAAAGGAGAAAGTATTGTTCACTTCCCATTTTTACTGGTAGCTGAAAGGAGAAAGTATTGTTCACTTCCCATTTTTACTGGTACCTGAAAGGAGAAAGTATTGTTCACTTCCCATGTTTACTAGTAGCTGAAAGGAGAAAGTATTGTTCACTTCCCATGTTTATAAGTAGCTGAAAGGAGAAAGTATTGTTCACTTCCCATTTTTACTCGAGCTGAAAGGAGAAAGTATTGTTCACTTCCCATGTTTATAAGTAGCTGAAAGGAGAAAGTATTGTTCACTTCCCATGTTTACTAGTAGCTGAAAGGAGAAAGTATTGTTCACTTCCCGTGTTCATAAGTAGCTGACAGGAGAAAGTATTGTTCACTTCCCATGTTTATAAGTAGCTGAAAGGAGAAAGTATTGTTCACTTCCCATGTTTACTAGTAGCTGAAAGGAGAAAGTATTGTTCACTTCCCATGTTTATAAGTAGCTGAAAGGAGAAAGTATTGTTCACTTCCCATTTTTACTGGTAGCTGAAAGGACAAAGTATTGTTCACTTCCCATGTTTACTAGTAGCTGAAAGGAGAAAGTATTGTTCACTTCCCATGGATACTGGTTCCTGAAAGGAAAAAACATGTTTACTAGTTGCTGTAGCATTGTGTTATATTTGTTATAAGACGTAGATAGAGCAATTTTCATGTACATGTTATCTCAATTTATTGAGAATGAGTCAATACACTTATTTCATGCCACCAGTCAGCAGCATTTTCTTAGTAAGGTATTGAAATTTGTGAATAATTTTTAAGCCTACATCTGACTACCAATGAATTTTGAAGAAGTGTGTTAAAATTGTTGTAAGGACTCTGGTAAACCAATTTTCATGTGCATGTTATCGGACTAGAAATAAAATTCCCTAACCAGGCTTTTTTTTTAAAGTTGTTTTAGCGATTTAACATTTAATTTAGCAATTTCAAAAAAATAAAAATAATAAATAATAAAATTCAGAGAATTGGACCCCCCCAAAAAGTTGGAATGTCATAAAATTAATTTTTTAAAGTTGGTTAAAGTATTCCCATGTGACTTAGGAGTTTGGAAAGGGGGGGGGGGCATTTAATTAAGCTACCAAGAACTTGAATGTCATTGAATATCAATCAACATGTTCATAGTTTGTAGTGATATATTTACTTCAACCATCACACTCATAAATTAATTATGTCACACTTATAAATTCCTTCCAGTGTATCAAATAAAAATGCTTGCTCTAAGTATAGTAGTGTTTATTTATATGATGTTATTAATATTATTTAAATTTTGTAGATAGAAGCTCATGCTTTGAACTACCTGAAAAATTACACCTCTTCCCTCCCCCAATTGCATGCTTTAATCAGCTGTGCACTTTTCTACCAGATAACAGAAGTTATTCAGAAAAGCTTGCCTACATTTTATTTTATTAGTATTTGCTAAAATAATATTGTTGAAATTACATTTCTTTAAATTCGATATTTTCAATTATATTTTTTTTTAAATAGCTGTCTAGATTTTAATTTATTTTTTTGTCCAATCAGTCCACCGAAATTATCATGGAATTCAATTTGATATATATTTATTAATGTATTTGTGTAATTAAACTTTATGTTACTTTTTTGTTAGCGAATATTAAAAATGGCTGAAAACATTTTTGGCCTACCTTTTGTGGGTAGATTATTTGCTTGTAGCTGACAACACATGGTAGTATTAACTTCCGGGTGACAGAATTAAGTGTTATATAATTTATTGTCCATATTGATTTTGCCACTTTATGGCTAGCAAGTGTGGCAACAAATGTTCAAAATGTTTCAGTAGCGACGAAGATGTTGATTACAACCGATTGAGCACAACACCGAGTCTTGTTGAAAATAGATCGAGTATAGATTGTCACTTGTTGCTCAACGAACTCTAATTTTCATACTTTCTAGGCTGCATTTAAGCATGCGTTTGACTGGATGAGATACACCACTTTTTTTTTTACCCCTTCAAACTTCAAATTATATAAGTGAGTTGCGGCCCTTTGCGCAATTATACTTTGGGGAAGGGGGGTTAGTTGGTGATTTTTTTCCTTTTAAAGCCTACAACTGATTTTTTAAAAAACGGGAAATGGTCATAAAAAAATCATGTTACAAAATGTATGTGAATCAGGTCTGTGATTTCTGCAAGTTTAAAAAAAAAAACTATTTTATTTTATAGAACACATGACATTGTCATATCTAAACAACCTAATCAGCAACTTGACATTTTGTTTTGATGAAAGTTGTGGATTCTTGTTACTTTCATTTACGGTTGTTTGAACTCCTATTCGCCATTAATAGCCACATTATTTCTATCACAGGGCCCCGCCACACACACATTTTATTCAAAGTTAAAAATACTGCATCTTTGTCTTTGGCCTGAGGTTAACGAATCTTGCCCATAGAGAGAGAGAGATGGAGGGAGAGAGAGAGAGTTTTGTAAGCTAATGATTTGATAGTAAATGTTGAATATTGCAGCATGCAGATGTGAGAAACTATCAAACTAATGTTTGATTCAATTTTTAACAAATCAATTTTTGAATTTTAATAAATGATTATATGCCTGATGTTTTAGGTCAATTTTGAAAGGGAGGACCACGTAAAATTGAGTGGTGCAAAATTAGTTTGATACCTGAAGTATTCGGATAATCAAGTAGATCAGAACAGGGGTCGGCAAACTTTGGCACGCGTTGCACACTTGGCACGCCTAGCAATGTCAAATAGCACGCAGAAAAAGTAAAACAATATGTTAAAATAAGACTTGTATAAAATGATATGGTAAAATAAGACTTGTATAAAATGATATGGTAAAATAAGACTTGTATAAAATGATATGGTAAAATAAGACCTGTATAAAATGATATGTGACGTTGCTACTCTGAATAATATGAAACCTTTAAGTTAGCAAAAGTTACCCGACCACTTGGACTAGATCACGTGTTTCCAACATGATGCGGAGTGACCTAAGAGTTCTTTGCTTACGGACATGTAGGGATCGGGAAATGTAAGGATCGCTGTCTGAAACAATAGTTAGTTGAATTTGTGATGTACATTTTAAAAACTACTCGGCCTTTGAAAATTTATTTTTACTTGTCTTGAAATTTCGGGTACAATTTAAATGATAGTTTTAAATATGTTTTAAATCAAATCGCTTTTGAAAATTGACATTTTATTTTTTGGATTTTCGAGAATGTAATCATTTTAAAAGTGTCGTAAATCTGTGCGGTTGACTGAAATATCCAGCTACTGGCGTATATGGGCCAATGTTTAACTATTTTTGGCTTGTCGAAATATAAAAAAAAGGAAAAGAAGATTCTTTTGTACCCAGTCGGGACGTTTGTGGAAGTCTTTATATTTAGTATTTACTGACAAGCTTTGGAAAAGACACGGGCGAGAATTCTAGTCAGCTTGTGACGACGTTGAGCTCTCGTGCTACTAATAATTTTTTGTTGATCAAATCAAGAAAATTGTGTCCTGCAAATATTTTCCTTGATCAAATTTCGTTATGCAAGTCTACAATAAAGAGTGGCCCTCGATGGTATACAATTACAAAACATCTACCGGGTTTCTCGGCTTCCAATGGATGACTCGATTCAAGCCAAATTCTAATCAGTGCCGCAAAGTCGGTAGAATAGTCATTGAATGTCGCCATAAGTTTCACATGATGATTACGTTTGCGTTTTTTTATTTAAAAAAATGGAACTCAAAAAGGTTAAACGCTTTGAGTCTTAAAAAGGTTCTTCATCTCGAAACAACACACTCCTACGCTTTATGGGTATATGTTTGTTATAAGTAAATAGACTGGCAATGTAGGTTTTTGGTAAAACGCCCGTCACTCATTAGTATATCTTATCTTATGTTACAGACGCTCCTTCTATACAGAAGATTATTGCGTCCTATGGCACGCAATATAAAGTGAGAATCTACAAAAGACAATAGGCCATAGGTCGGATAGTGAGAGAAATATTGTTCATAAAGATAGTTAATAGTTGGCATGGTTGGGTTGGTACAGCTAAAAATAGTTAAATGTTGGCATGTTTGGGTTGTTACTGCTAAAAATAGTTAACAGTTGGCATGGTTGGGTTGTTACAGCTAAAAATAGTCACTTGTCGCGACGTGCACTCTACGTCACCTGATTTTAAGTACAGTTATGGAAATGAGCCACATAATTTTGATTTTAATGGTGTATAATAATAATATTATAGAGAGTTAAATTAAATTGTTTCTTTAAACCAACCATTGGTCCATTATAATGAATGACACATATCTGACAAGAACATGATGTTATGTAGTCCACGTTTTGTGTTTGTATTAATTCTACTGAGAACACTGTTATAAATATGATTTGAAAAGTTAAACAAATATTTTCGCCGTCAATAAAACTTATAATTTATCTTTATTATTCAACCCCATTTTTACCCTAAGGGAAATCCCCCCCCCCCAATTTTTTAATAGTCAATGTAGGTCGCACACCTGCGCTGAGAAGCCAAACCTGCGAACTAGTGAATAGACAGACATAACGTCCGTTTATCCAAGCAGAAGTGAGAGCTAAGATGGTTTACCTGGAGCCCCGCATCAAATGGGCGGGGTAAATGGGGTGGGGGCAGGCCTTGAATATTGTCCGCCAGTTGCATTTGTTCACTGCTCTAACGAGGATTATCCCCCGTGCATCAAGAACAAAGTTCATTGCTGACCAGTTGGACCGTCCGGCGGCGCTGTTGTGTTGTGACCCTGTGACGTGCTGGTGTTGGCCTGATCTCTAATTGGTGTTGTTCTTGGAATGTTGGATTAACTGGGAATTTCCTTTCTTTAAAACTGTGACGTTCGTAGTTGTACATTGTTGTACGGAGTGATTTTTCCGGACATTACTGATACTTATTATTACATATCCTAGCTATTTTACTTTAAACGTAAGCAGTTTTCAATGTTCATGTTTCATTGTCGGTATCTATTTTGAAAACCTATAATTCATCTATGTACGCTGCGCCTGAACAGTGTCAATGTCATTAGGGAATGTTAGTTCTTCCTCGTCCAGCAGATGAGTCTGTTGTCATTTGCCTCCGGGCGTGTTTAGAAATTTCCCTGTGTTGTAATAGGTCTTCTCAAAACACTCTCGTCCTTCTCTTCATCTGTCTGATATTCATCCGCCAAAACATAGATTGCGTAGCTTATTTCAGCACATGGCCAAAGGCATGTACAGGTGCAGGGAGTAAATGAAAAGCCAGTATAGGGAAATAATCCAGATTTCTCAATCGCCCTTTGGTAAATGTCCACACTTAATCTCGCGTTAATTAGCATCACCGATTCTCATGTGTTCAATTTTATATGAACTTTAGAGGTAGAGATTTTGTTTACATTTCTGATATTGGTCCACTTTCATACGCTGCAGTGATAGTGATATGTAGCATCTTATATTTTCTTCAAGGGCTTTGTTTGGTATGTTCAGATAGACGTTGCGCTCATGTGACTTGTGATCATTTGTTAGAGATACAAGTTTGTTATTGATCTAATCAATCATAATATGTACACTTATTATAGTTTGAACTATAACAATTTTTGTAAACTATGCAATAGAAGATCTGAAATTGTTCTGAAAAATTTAGCTGCCTTTTTACAAGCGTGCACTATTGAGTGACTCTTAAGGTTGGACCACACATAAAATTTTCCAGCAAACTTGATCTTGTCACACCTTTCAAAATCTTTATACATAGCTATAAAATAAATTATGAGTTCGCCAGATATAATAGTATTAATAGTCCGTGAGGCAATATTTCATGGTTATTTAACAAATTTTAATCCAAATTTGTAAGCAAAAATTGATGTGTAGACCGACCTTTACATACGTCACACGTTTTGCCTTCAGAGGTCCATCGAGTCGCTGTATACACAATCTTACAAACTGCGTCTCGTTGCGCACCATTTGGACACACATGCCACCAAGGTGCGGCTCTGTGTGCACCACTCTCACACCATCTTATCCAGCTTATCAAGTCTGTGAAGCTTACCGCCAATTTTACGCTCTGATAAAACCCCCCTTCAGTACGTCCGATGTTTTATGGCTGATTCCTTACACCCAGACCGTGTGAAGGAAAATACAAGGACCGTGGGGGGGGGGGGGGGGGGGGGGAAATCTTTTTGTGTTTTTTTTTGCTTGAGTCTGTTAAAGACATCTTTGTCTATATATCTATCTAACCTTTTTGTCTGTTATCCATCCTTTAATCCATCCATCTGTCTATATATTATGTAAAATATATATGATACACTTTGTCCACATATTTAAATAAACTGTCGTAGAAAGCCTCATCACCTTAAAATGTTACAGATAAATCCATTTATAAAGTCACATCTAAAAACCTGGGTGGTCGAAGGCATGGTTATATACCATTTA
>MUZC01004139.1:421811-453988 GCA_002072015.1 Radix auricularia | reverse complement strand
CCTACTGGATGGATTAAAATAATACGAAAAATTTATTGAAACGGTCCTGGCTTATATCTCTGTAAGTATATCTGTATATAAAGCCATTGTTGGTTTCTCCTCCCTGTTTCCTGGCCACTTGTATGCGGTGAATCTCGTTCTGGGGACGTTGGTCACATGTAATAAATAACCCATTGGAAGGGACCTAACTGGATTTAAATAACATGATATTCCAAACCTATAGTTTTGACAGATCTTTAAAAGTGTGATTCGTGATCTAGTGTTTCATTCACTAGTGATGGTCACTTACACGCCAGTAATTTTAATGGCGTGTTTGTCAATCAAGACTATTTTCATAAACAGTCCCACCCCCCTCTTAAACATCCACTACTTGAAGCATATTTTTCAATATTTTGTTTAACTAAAGTTGGAAATTTTTATAATGAATACATTTTCGGAAGCGAAGAACTATTTCAGTCATAACAAATGAACTCGTTTTGCTTGCACTGAAGTTATTGAGTTTGAGAGCCCCTGTATTTGCTCCTTGCCCACTCCCTCAATGAACGCAGCGCACACCTGGGCTCGGCATGTCTGTAGATCTCAGCAGACGAGATCTCTCACTGGAGTTTTTAACAGATCCAACGAATTCCACAAAATCTTAATTGGGGATTGTTTATTAATTAATCATGGTATCGCTAAAACCATTAAATAAGTAAGTTCTGGACAAAAATTTCTGCTTATGAATCTATTTGTTGTATAATTCTCCACATGCTAATTCTTCAAATTTAATTTTTTAACTTTGTTTCCCACCACTGCTTTTCTCAAATCCAGTAATTGTATTCAATATTTATCAAGCCATAAGTAAACAAAGAAAAAACAACAAAAAATTCAAACGAAACCCTATTTTTAAAAAGTGTAGATTTCTGAGGCAGGCGTTAGATTGTAAATGTTTTAATTTGTCTAAAAAATGAAGCCTGTATTTTTGTGGGTTGAGGGGGGGGGGGTGTACAGGGATAAAGCGTACAGTCGAACGAATGTGCAGCTGGAACAAGACTGTTGGTTGGGCCAATACTGGATTATACATGGGCCAGAATAGTGAGGCATGGCATAGGAGGATTTCGCTATAGTGTATGGAGGGTGTGGACATATTTAATAGATTGATGATATGCTTATTTAGTGAACTCCCGGTGAGGTCTTTTGATTAATTGTTATTATAATAGTGAACATAGTTCTACTCGTTGTGGTTTATTAATTCCGTGCCAACCGTCGGAGTGTTGTGCAATAGTGACCTGATTGTTGTAGTGGTCAAACATACAACATGACTGAAGTGTTGTGAAATAGGGTCAAACATACATGACTGAAGTGTTGTGTAGTAGTGTAGTGGTAAAATATACAACATGACTGAAGTGTTGTGTGGTAGTGGTCAAACATACAACCTGAAGTGTTGTGTAGTAGTGGTAAAACATACAACATGACTGAAGTGTTGTGTAGTGTTCTTCAAACATACAACATGACTGAAGTGTTGTGTGGTAGTGGTCAAACATACAACCTGAAGTGTTGTGTAGTAGTGGTAAAACATACAACATGACTGAAGTGTTGTGTAGTGTTGGTCAAACATACAACATGACTGAAGTGTTGTGTGGTAGTGGTCAAACATACAACATGACTGAAGTGTTGTGTAGTGTTGGTCAAACATACAACATGACTAAAGTGTTATGTAGTAGTGGTCAAACATACAACATGACTAAAGTGTTGTGTAGTGTTGGTCAAGCATACATGACTGAAGTGTTAAGTAGTAGTGGTCAAGCATACAACATGACTAAAGTGTTGTGTAGTAGTGGTCAAACATACAACATGACTGAAGTGTTGTGTAGTAGTGGTCAAACATACAACATGACTAAAGTGTTGTGTAGTGTTGGTCAAGCATACAACGTGACTAAAGTGTAGTTTATTCTTGTTTCCTTGTTATCGTGTAAACGTTGCCGTGTAACAGTATAGAGCAACGGTGGCCAAACTGCAGGTCTTCTGTGTTTACATTGCAGCTCGCCTACAATTTACGAAAGATATAATAACATTAACAGTATAACAGGAGATTTCCAAGCTATGTTTAATGACCCTTAGAGCTTCTATGAGTCACTCAAAATTATATTTTAAAATGGCTCTCAGTTACTACAGGTCTGGCCACCCCTGGTATACAGTATAGTCAGTGTATTTTTTCAACCATCATTGATATACCGGTTTGTAATGTTACTTTAAATATATTGCTATGGAACATCAATGTCTTAGACCCTCATGCACCATTACACCATTGACATTAAAACTTAACACACCACTTGCAAATAAATGTGACGCGCCCTTTGTCAAATTACGCAACACATTTAAAACAGATGCAATGAAACACCGTGTATACAACGTCAAAAATTTGTTAAGTCGTATATAAATATGACAATTTGTTTCACACCGGCAGTAATATGCAACACAAAATTTTCTAGCGGTGGTGGTCACTATTGACTATTTACTCATCTGCTTTCATGGAAATTATATTCGTCTCATGGCTACAAAATGATCATTTTCCCCTCCAGCAAACTGTATTGGTCCCATTCCTACGAAATGTTCATTTTACCCTCCAGCAAACTGTATTGGTCCCATTCCTGCAAAATGTTCATTTTACCCTCCATAAAACTGTATTCGTCTCTTTCTAGCAAACTATTCCTCTGGGAAATATGTAGCCACTTTGACCAACTGCACAGGAGAGACTGTGGGTGAGTTAATAAGATACTGTCGTTAACTCCATAGCGTTGTTTGTTTAATGATAGTCTTCTGTTGCTCTTTGCAAGTTTTTCACTTGGTTTTGTGAGCGTTCAAGTATGAGGAGCCGGTTCCAGGACGACTGACATTGCATGGCGTTGATAGGATTAACAACTCACTTGTTGATGACGTCATCTATTTTGAATTCAATGGGTCGGCAGCTAACCTTTAACGTCATGGTTTAGTTGAGGATAGTCCCTCGCCGAGAGCATTTGAGAAATTTTGTGATTAAGATTATTGATGAATATTTGAGAACCATTCGGATAAAATATAATCCTCCACCCCCACCCCCAATTAATACGTACCTGTCGTATAACATGTTCTACTTCCTCCAATCGCAGTTTTTTTGCCATTCCCCCCTGTCACCATGGACAAATATTGGCCAGGGTGACAAAAGGGCTCCTGAACACCTGGGCTAGAGAGGTGTGAAAAATCTGAGGGCTTATCTACGCTCTATGACCTGGGCCTTCTACCTGCTTAGTGAGGTAAGGCCAGGCAACCAAGGCTATATGGGACTGACTGGCTGTTTGTGGCAGTGCCCCTGGCCAGGCATTACAGCAGTGGTGTGTTTGTGTATCCAGTAGCTAGCTGTCACATAGAAATAACAGGACCCTTGTGTTATCGTAACATTCATGTGTTCATTGATGAGGTTACTGCTGTGGTTATAGTAGTACTTACGTGATGGACTGTTGTGTCTGTGGCCATATCACGTTTGGTAGAATTACGTCCTTAAGTGGCCTTCAACTTCAATGTTTCGATATGGATAGTGTTTAAATGTTGCAGTGGATTCTGTGAATGATTTTTTTTTAAAAAACTTTTTGATGGACTCTTATTGCAACGAACAACTATGGCACGAATTAAATTGCTCAACTGGAAAGTTGGTACCTGTGAAATTGATCTATCTTTTATCAATACTGAAGTATCTCCAATCGCGTAATTGAAATGCAACTACGGACCTGGTGTAAAAGAATTGGTTGATGAGTTATATTAAAAAATCAACTAATCAAATGCCATTGGATTTTATACGTTTCTGATTTTCTTTATTACTCTATTCAAAAAGGCCTAATGTAATTTGATAAATGATAAAGTGTTTTATTTAAAGTTTAAATTCAAATATTGGCGTAGTTTCATATTTATTTTCCAATAGGTAACAAGTCACAAGTGACTTTTTGATGTTATTGAATGGCAATGTTGTTAGTTGTTAGGAATGTCACTCAAAATTGTGACTAAGAAGTAACAGTGCCACTCCTCAGTTTAGTAGTTTTATTGTTGTATAAGGTAGGACCCGAAGGAATGTTATATTACTGTTGATTATGGCTATATTGTATC
Organism: Radix auricularia; assembly: GCA_002072015.1. Lineage (NCBI taxonomy): Eukaryota > Metazoa > Mollusca > Gastropoda > Lymnaeidae > Radix > Radix auricularia. Next base: position 449,872 of record MUZC01004139.1, on the reverse strand, counting down.
TGACACTGCTGACTAGTCATTGTGACTATAGACTACATGTTGTCATTTAGCTCACAGGTATGATAAATGGTGAAGAAATAAGCTTTCTGGGGTATGAAGTAGAAATAATGAGTTATTGTTTTGATGCTACAACCCCATTAACTCTCAAAGTGGAGGCTGCGAAAATGGATTATTACTTTTAGATACGACCAGATATCAAACATATTAAATGGATCTAAATCTAAGTTTGACAAGCCAGCAAATATTTAATGGATCTAAATCTAAGACCGACAATCAAGCAAATATAATTTAATGGATCTAAATCTAAGTCCGACAAGCCAGCAAATATAATTTAACGAATCTAAATCTAAGCCCGACAAGCCAGCACATATTTAATAGATCTAAATCTAAGTCTGACAAGCCAGGATATATTTTTTTTTCAATACAGTTTGCAAAGAGTTAGATCTATATTCTAGATCTAGATCTAAGTCTACAAACAATTTTTGTTTAAGATTAACATTATCATCTACCATAATTATGATGCGTTTCATTTCTATTTGCCGAAATTTGCGTTTTGAACTTTTAGTGACGTCAAATCCGTTTCTTTTTGTTTTGTCTGATAGCTGTTGTTTTAGTATAGTATTAGGATTTTTGAATATATTATGGAACATAATTGGAATTTTACGGCAGGTAACTAACTAACTTGGTTCTCTTGTATGCCTTTCACATTAGTATATTTGAGAATGCATTTTAAGCAACCTAATTTTGCTTAAAAAATATTTTCCGATGAATATTAATATTATATCATATATTAATATTATTGTTATTGATTGAAATTCAAAGTCAAAATCAACTTAAAGTAAATGGAAGTAATTAATACGCCTTCCCTCACCAACAAAGGCAATTATCAGTAATAAATAGTCACTATCTTATATACAAGTTTTATAACTTTGATGAAATGGTATCGTAAATTTTATACTGATACTGTATTACATAGTGTCATATTTTTTTTAAAAATTGTCTGAAAAGAATGATAATTCATTTATAATTATAGTATTTATGCCTGTCAAGACTGTCTATTTCCACGTATTGCCAATGGTTCAATGGCAAATTTATACAAAAATTAGTTGATAATCATAAGTTCCAAGTATCTCACGCTAGATTCATCATTTTATGTTATTAAATTTAAAAGCGTTCATAAACCAGTCCGTTGTGTAGTGTATATGTTGTTCGTTTGTTTTAAATTTGTGGTTGGTCTATAGTCTATAGTAAATTTCAAAATGCTCATCGTTAGCATCAATGTTATGCTAAAAACATGGGGCTTTAAAGGAGGATTTTAAATAGATTATTTTTAACATTTTTATTTGAGCGACCTAAAAGGCTAATTTTTGTAATAAATTTGCCATTTGCGGTTTTGAGCTTAGAGGGCAAACTTTATATTTGGAAGAAAACAGTGTTCAAACTTAGAGGGCAAACTTTATATTTGGGAGAGACCAGTCATCTAAATTGTGATACACCAGGTTTATTTTTTTTCTATCAAACACTTGCGATGTGTCAGTTTCTACTTCCCTCCTCACTCTCCGAGGGTTTTACCGTTGGGTTACTATAACTGTACTGATATTCTCTCTCTCTGAGGGTTTACCGTTGGGTTACCATAAATGTACTTTCCTCCTCTCTCTTTCTCTCTCTGAGGGTTTACCGTTGGGTTACCATGACTGTACTTCCCTCCTCTCTCTCTCTCTGAGGGTTTATCCTTGGGTTACCATAACTGTACTGAGATTCTGATCTATTAGGGCCTTACCGGCGTCACGAATCAGCGGAGGCAACAAGATTTGATGATTACTTTGGGCCGGCTAGAAATGAATTTTTCACTGGAGCAAAAGGAATACTTAGGTCAGGAAACAACCGATTTTATTCACAAACCAAAGAAGGAAAACAGGATTACAAGAAAAGACCACACAGCCTTGATTTAAGAATCTTGGGATCTGCCGCCCTAGAGGACTCACCCAAACCAACTACAATACATGATTTACGTGTGCCCACCACTCTTGCCGCAGATGCCAGGAGAGGAAGGTTTGATTTCAAAAAGACTTCCACGAGTATTAATTTAAAGTCAGAACTTAAAGCCTTTTCGGGTGCTGCATTCGCTGGTGATGCCCTAGCAGCCACTCCCCTTGTTGACGCGCCGCTCTTAACTAAGCCTCGCAATGCCCAGGCTCAGAACTCTATTGAAAAATCTCTGGTCCCCACCAGACTCGATCTCATACCGGGACCAACGATTCTCAAAGTCGCACCAGGGCCAACCCTCCTGGAAATCACCCCAGAGCCGACGCTGCTCGACTTTGTCCCAGGGCCGACGATGATAGAAGACACCCCCGGGCCGACGCTGCTGAAAGATGTGCCCGGGCCAACAATGACTGCGATCAAACCTAAGAAAAACGAAAAGAAACTTTCGGGACTGGCGACAAAACAAAATCTCAAGAACATCCTCACTAGAAGTCCGTATTTTGATGGGCCTACAATGCTTGAGTTGGCACCAGGTCCAACTATGCTGAACGCTTTGTCTTTGGATAATGTGGATGATCCCGTACCAGCAACTGAAAAAGTTGGGTCCCTATCAAATAAAATGAGCAAGTTGGTTCCGACCTTTCTCGACTCGGCTCCTGGGCCAACGGTTCTAGATGAAGCGTCGGAAGATATCGAGTATGGTCAAGTGTCTTTGCTGGCCAGTCCTGATAAGTCATCAAAAGTTAATAAAATTATCGAATCAGTTCAACAAATGCCTATGAGTCTGGAGGATATCCAAGAATCTGACTTGGGCGTAGTTTCGCTGCAGTCTAGTCCCATTCTAAACGCGATATCTAGTAAGTTCAGTACATTCATGCCGACATTCCTAGATTCTGCCCCTGGTCCAACAATCTTGGATGATAACGAGGCAGCTAAGGATGCTACCCCACCGTTGCACCCCAGCTCTGCCACCAACGGAAAGTCTTCTAATCTGAAACTAATGCCTACATTTCTGGCTTTTGCCCCGGGTCCCACGATCCTCGATGATGTCTCGCTCGCTGGAGGAGATGAAACTTCTGTCAGCTCCAGTTTAGTATCTCCCACTAAGCGTGAACCTTTACTCCCCACCGTCCTTGACTCCAGCTCGGGCTCCACCATCCACAACGATCGCCACGACTCGCTGTCAGTCTCAAGTGATCAGTTCCACCAATGGCCAATGAATACAATGAAGCGTGTCCCAACATTCCTGGAGTTTGCACCTGGTCCGACGCTCCTTGACGAAGTACCTGGACCAACGATAGATGGTCGACCCCAGGCGTCGGGATCCCCTGATATTTCAACGTGTCCACCAGATACGGTATCAGCATACAGCAGTGTTGAACCCAGATCTAGGACAAGGCAAAGTTTTGCCGCCAGACAAAATACGCTGGACCTCAAGGGTAAATCCACGGACAGCGTTGATCCTAGAGAAGCTCAGGATTCACCTGTGTCCAAGCGTGTAACGTCAACTCCGGTTCAACACAGCGGTGTTAAGCAAGCAAACCGTGGGCTCAAACCGGGGTCGGAGAAACCAAAATCTAAAACTATTAGCGCTAGGGGAGAGGATGTCAGGTCATCCAAAACCCCCATCAAGCCAACGGTCCTGGACACAAAGGCGGACACAAGGCTCAATGATACGTCTGCGAGCATCGATCAAAGTCGACGTGACTTGAGATCAGAATCAACGAGAACTAACTTGAAGTCATCTGCTGACAGAGACGATGTGTCAACCTATGAACGCTCTCGGCTGACTCGAGACGACACTAGAAGTTTATCCCAAGTGTCCAGCATCGACACCGTGATTGACCCGAGTGCATTGCAATCAACCTATGAGCAATCCCGACACCCTGTCAGTTTCGCAAAGAAATATCCAGGAAATACTACTGCTAAGTCTGGACCAGCCCCGCGCATTACAAAGTTTCAGTCGCGGCCAAACGAGGACAAATCTAGGGTTAGCAGTGAACAGACTGGTCGAGGCGATGGTAGGCCCTCGTCATCCCCTCATCGCTCTGATTCCGTGTCTCCATCATCCTACCAGCGAACGGATTCTAAATTGGTTCAATCTCATCGCTCTGATTCCGTGTCTCCATCATCCTACCAGCGAACAGATTCTAAATTGGTTCCATCTCATCGCTCTGATGCTGTGTCTCCATCCTACCAGCGAACGGATTCTAAATTGGTTCAATCTCATCGCTCTGATTCCATGTCTCCATCATCCTACCAGCGAACAGATTCTAAATTGGTTCCATCTCATCGCTCTGATGCTGTGTCTCCATCATCCTACCAGCGAACAGATTCTAAATTGGTTCCATCTAATCGCTCTGATGCTGTGTCTCCATCCTACCAGCGAACTGATTCTAAATTGGTTCCATCTCATCGCTCTGATTCCATGTCTCCATCATCCTACCAGCGAACGGATTCTAAATTAGCTCCATCTCATCGCTCTGGTGCCGTGCCTCCGTCATCCTATCAGCGAGCGGATTCTAAATTGGAATCACCTCATCTCAGGTCGTCTCCCCACAGGTCTGAAAGAGATCACAGAGAAGATCCGATCAAGTCCAGCGGCGCTATTAGGCCAAGCTACATGCCATCGCCGCGTCATCAAGACGCCAGTCCTTACGCTGACACGATCCGCATCAACCTCAGGCGATCGCTGGCTAACCGCGGGGACATCCAACATGGGGCGTCACCAAGTCCCGTTGGCGCTAAATCCGGCCCGCCAAGCCAGCCCGGCGATGGCACTTCTAATGTGATGCCCGATGTGGTCTACATTAAACCGAACACGGCCCACAGAGATTCGAACATTATGCCAAGCAGTACGACCAGCAAGACGTCACCGTCTAGACCGACCCGAATCGTCGTCACCTCGTCTCCGAGTCGACAACACCTGAAGTCGTCCAAGACATCGAAGATGCCATCAAAGACGCCATCGAAAACGCCGTCGAAGTTATTCTTGAGCTCGTACAGGGCTAAAAACGATTCTGCGCTAAAACGTGCAGCGCGAACACCAAAAACAGTGACAGGCAAGAGTCACACCACCGCCAAGTTAGGCGAGCGCCCGGAGAAGAAAGAATCAACGTCCTACAGGCGTATCATCAAGTCGGGACCCACCAATATCGACAGTGTGCTGGGCACACGCGAGTTTGGATTGATATCAAGTGTGGAAAGTAGTGAAACTGTGACTCTCAAGGACAATACAAGGTCAAAGCTGACCTGGGAGAGAATTAAGTCGGTGCCAGCAAAGAAAGAGGTCCCGTCAGTGACGTCAAGACAGGAGAGTAGGTCAAGTCCTCGCAGGGAAGAGCACAGAGATACCAGTAAGCCATTGGGGACCAAACCGCTGACCACCAGAGAGAACACCAGTGAATCATTCAAGCGTTATCCCAAATATGTGCCGACCAGAGAAGACACCAGAGAGCCAAACACAGACACTACCCCATCGGTCACAACTAGGGATGACAGCTTGGAATCTAAGGTGGATTATAGAAAGTTACTGCCTACCATGGAAGATAACTTAGATTCTTACGTAGATTATAGTGTATCATTGCCAACGAGAGTTGATGTGACACCTCCATTCCAAGGGTATGGCAAGTCAACATCAGTGAAAGATGATGTCAGAGAAACGTCTAAAGTCTTCAGGAAATTAGCTACAATCAGAGATGATGTTAGAGAATCCACCAAAGATTACGGTAAATCCACATCAAATAGAGGTGATAACAGCGAATCAATTCAAGATTACAGTAAATCAACATCAGTCAGAAGTGAAACACCAGTTCGAGTTGACGCTAGGGAATCGGTTCGAGATCACAGTAGATCTACGTCAATTAGAAGCGATTCTAGGGAATCAATCAAAGATTACAGCAAGTCGATGCCTGTTAGGGAGGATTCGAGAGAGTCCATCAAAAGTTATAATAAAGCATCAACAATCAAAGCGAATGTGAGAGAATCCAACATAAGCTATAAGTATGGAATGCTTTCCAGAGACAATGCAAAAGAATACATCAAAGAAAATAATAAATTGGGACCATTGAGAGAGAATGAAATAGAACCTTTCATAGATTACAATGTATCTTTGCCAACCAGAGAAGATTCTAGAGAATCCAACATTGATCACACAAAATCACTGCCAACTCGACAAAATACGTTCAAAGATTATAGTAAATCTTCGGCAACCAAAGAAGTTCCTATAGAATCAAACATAGAGTATAAGAAACCAATGCTTCGACAAAATACGAAAGAAGCATTCAAAGATATCGGCAAGTCATCGCCAATCAAAGAAGTTGCCAAGGAGTCAAACGTAGACTATAATAAATCACTGCCAACCAGACAAAGAACATTCAAAGAGTATATTAAATCTTTGCCCACCAGAGTGGAAGAAAGTGAATCAAACATTGATTATAGCAAGGCATTGCCAACCAGACAAAATACATTGAAAGATTATAGTGAATCTTTGTCTACCAGAGAAGAAGCAAAAGAGTCAAACATTGATTATAGCAAAGCATTGCCAACCAGACAAAACACTTTCAAAGATTATAGTAAATCTTTGCCTAAAAGAGAAGAAGCAAAAGAATCAAACACGGATTTTAGCAGAGCATTGCCAACCCGACAAAATACTTTCAAAGATTATAGTGAATCCTTATCTACCAGAGAAGAAGCAAAAGAGTCAAACATTGATTATAGCAGAGCATTGCCAACCAGACAAAATACTAGAGAGTTCAAAAATTTCAGTAAACCAATGGCAACTAAAGTGGATACCAGAGATTCAATCTCTGAGGATAAATCGCAACCATCTAGTGAAAATACCAGAGAATCAATAATAGATAATAACAAAACACTGCCTACTGGAGAAAATGTCAAAGAATCACTCACAGATGTAAGTAAATCACTTCCATCTAAGCAAGAGGACGTCAGACAAATCAAGAGAGATTATAAAAAGTATGTACCAACTAGAGAGAACACTAAAGAGTCCATCAAGGATAACAGAAAGTACGTACCTACTAGAGAGAATACCAGAGAATCCATCAAGGATTACAAGCCAGTGCCGGCGACAGAGGCCACACGACCACAGTCGGCAAAGGAGGACACATCTTCCAAGTTTAGGACATTGAGTTCCATCAATCATGGTGTGCGCAAGTCTGAGCCGGTGAAGCGTGACCCCAAAACGCAGCGTTTCACCGCGGAGTCACTGAGGTCTGACAACAGGTGGCGGGCCACGCGGTCTGACCACCACAAGCCGGGTCATTTCAAGTTTGACAGCAGACCTCACAAATTTAACGTCAGGTCCGACAAGGCGGACAACAGATCTCATGTAGTCCACCCGGTGATTAGTTCCAGACAGGCCGGCTTTGACAGCAAACTGTCACAGCCAATGTTTGACGCGCCCATCAAACAGCAAGAGAAATCCAAGTTGGCTTTTCTTAAGATCAAGTCCATACCCACAAAGCATTACAACCGATCCCAGCCAGCTATCCCCGGCGATACCATAGTCAACAACAAGACCGCCATGTTTGACAAGAAGCCAGAACCTAACAAAGTCGACGCCGCGCAGTCGACCGTCACGGACATATCGACGGACTTCAGCAAGTCAGAGAGCAAACCGGACAAACACCTCCACGATGTCACTGATCCCATCAGGATCGACGCATCCAAAATGTTCGAAATGAAACCCGAGCCGGGCAAGTTTGATGAGCCCCACGCCAGCCCCATGCCGGAGCCCACCAAACAAGAGCAGACTCCTCACACCGAGTCCAACTCAAGGAAGCACGACGACAAAGGGGAACCCCCCAAAGCCGAGCCGGCCAAATCAAACAAGTCCAAGTCAACCATCCAGCTGCTCCTGTCGGTGCCACTCAAATACCTTGACCAGTCGTCCGCGGACCCGCCCAAAAGTGACCCCAAGCAGGAGTCGTCCAAAGTTAAGATGGAGTCGCCAAGGGATCTCAAATCAGAGTCCCCCGCTGGTGACCACTCGTCTGGCCACGAGTTGGAGAGTGAGAGTTCCCTGAGCTTGATAGCCACCTCCAGCTTGTAGCGGTCCTCGCCGACTTACAACGGCCGTTGTCGTTACACATTCAAGCAGATTGAGCCCTTCAAGTCCTGACCTTACCTCTACCTTAGAGACGGGCAAGATGAAAATTACCCACTGAAGTTCAATTTTTCTATTCTCTACACAAACCTTTAAAAACATTGATTTATTGAATATGTCTTTGTGTTTCGAAAGGAAAAGCGACGAAGTACTACCATCCTTGTGTCGCCTTGTAACAATGAAAATATCTTTCTGAAGATAATTGCTGATAACATCCCCAACCGCAATTGAACATCAGTTCTAAAATATTATGTTACTCAATAAAAACATCAGAAAAGAGAGATATGCATACCATTAAATTGAATACGAGTTATCATTTTTTTAAACATTACATTCAGTACGAGTTATCTTTTGTTTTAACGTTTTATTCAGTACGAGTTATCTTTTGTTTTAACGTTTTATTCAGTACGAGTTATCTTTTGTTTTAACGTTACATTCAGTACGAGTTATCTTTTGTTTTAACGTTACATTCAGTACGAGTTATCTTTTGTTTTCACATTACATTCCTACCAATTTTTTCGTTTAGTAATCTCTATTTTGTTAAAATAAATTATCATTAAAATTTGTTTAGTCCACTGTTAAAATTATTTCTTATTTAAAAGCCGACATGATGGTCTTGTTTTTATTGTTCCACCCTGGTTTGTTCCTCGGTCGTAGTGATTCTTCTTTCACTATAGCCTGCCACGGGGACCTATCCTCGGCCAGCTTTTCCCAGTTTGTATGTCAAATTTTCAACCTTATCACCACAGTAACTGTTCCGGTATCATACATGTAACATGTTCTCCGGCTGTAATCCTAAAGCGGCGAAGTCATGGTGTGTTTAAGACGTAAACAATTGTCAAATAATGTGGTAATAATTATGTCAATGTTTCTACTAAAAATAATCTTTACCCCGTAGCCCAATACTGAAACCCAATCTACGCAGCTTATTCGACAATTGTTTCATAGCAATATCCTTCCAATGCTTCCAGCCATGCTTTAGTCCCAACAACCAAATCACTCACTTATCCCAAAGCACGCACTAAAACACATATCTATATTAACGTCCTTACCTATATCACCTTTTCAGTTTTGTCTCACTGCGACCAGGTGACTTGACCTCTTGCGACCCTAATGACGTTTATGCCCCAGGTGTCAATAAAGCAGTTGACAACACCTCTAGTGTGCGGGATACCGAGTGGAGAGCGTGTCTATTGACCACAGGGAACGGGGGATGTGGGGGTACAATGGGGAGCTAACACGCGCTCTGGAACAATTACGTGAATAACATTGACGGCTTTTTGTACTCTGTTATGTATGTGGTCAAAAGTTGGTACAAAAACAAGGTCGCGTGCCACATGACGTGGTAATGGTCAACACATTGTAGGTGGTCACCAGTTGATACAAAAACAAGGTCACGTGCCGCGATAGAGCCCTTGGACGTGGTTGCCTTAAGTCCATTGTTGGAGGCAGAGGGCAAGATACCCTTGAGTGATTTACTGGCGTTACACACTGACTTTATACACGCGTACTTTGTACACGCGCTCTTTGTACACACGGACTTTGTACACGCGCACTTTGTACACACGCACGTCTTAGTTAAGGACGGACAGATGCCATGTCATACCCCAGACCATTAACGTGTCGTTACTTGAAACTTGTATTTGGAGGTGCGTGGCTTTAGGCGTGCCTTTAACTTTAACCTAGTTGTGTGCCATTGGTAGAGAATACTATGTTGTAGGACTTGGGCTGACTGGCGCTAATAAGCCTTAAAAGCAATCGGATAATGATATGATTTTGTATTTCTGCTCATTACACAGTTTTTACGCCTGTCGAGTATTGTGCTGCTGCTGAAGACGTTTCTTATTAAGACTCTTGTACATGATTTAGTTTTAGACTATTATTTTTTGGAGACGAAGTTGTTACATTTCACAAGTTATATTATACTTCATTCTCGCTGTTTTCCCAAGTTTATTTGCTGCTACAATTAATTTGGTACTCTAAATACAGAAAGACACAACCACATATCGCTAAATGAAAATGAACTGTGTGTAACCCCCCCCCCCTTCCCCGGCGTTTTTGGGGTATCGCGGTGTATCGGGTAGGAAGCTGGCCACAGGGCATTGTGTGGTCAGCTAACCTGACACGTCATTATGTTGACCGATTCGCCAGGTGTTACAAGTTTGGTTACCCAAGAACGTAGGTATATTTGTGAAGTCTTTCGATGTGGACAGCCGAATAAAGTCTAATACGCTTGGTCATGTTCGGATTTTTCCATTTGGCTCACTTAGTTTAATTATTTTGGAAAAGTTGTTAACAACGAAGTGCTTTTTTAATATATAGTCTTATATATATCCCCGAACAAATGTGTATTCACTGTGGAAAACGTTGTTGTGTTAATTAAATTCTGAAAGTGCTCTATTCCAATGTTGCCTATTGCAGTAGTTGTGGATCTATTGGTTGATTCTATTTTAACTGGTGGTATGTGATAAATATCGATGTTCTCCACCAAAGGTTTACTTGGATATACATATTCACGTATTTCTACACCCTTCCAACATTTCATTCAATACCAATAGCCCTAAAATCATATACACTTGTGGATTACCAAGGATCAGTTTCAGCTTGACACTGTTGGACCACTGATGACCTCGACAGGATGGAATCATAGTGTTGACCCTTCTTTGACCGACAGACATGACGTACCAATACGGGGGTCCGCCGTACACCTCGCGGACCCGGTACCAGATGACCAGTGGCGTTTTTAACCCTCGTAGCCCACCAAATGTAGTGCCCACAGCTTCCTTGGTGCAGATGACGCCAGGGACTTGTCTCAGAACATACGCCACCCAGGGCGGACATGGGCTCCCCCCTGCCTACCCCTACCAGCAAGGGCTGGCCAATACCCAGTCGCCGCCCATGAATCACGTACGAGATCAGCCCTCGGCCAACTCACCCACGTCTTCGCCTTCCCAGACGGTCAGCACTTCACAGAGCTGCAGCATTGCCGCGCACGGTAACAACATGGGCGCCATGAGACTGGGCCACTCCACACAAGGGATGCCGGCCTACCACGGCCACTCTGGCTACCCCGTGGGGATGAGGACGTCGCCACTGTCTCCCGTCACATGCCATCCCAACCACATCAGGATGTCTCAACAGTCCGGCTCACAGGGGGGTGGTGACGGTGGTCAGTGCCAGGTTTCTCCATCACTTTCCACGCATCGTCTCATGTCGCCACCTTACCCACACGGCGGCGCGCGACACCCGGCGGCACAGTATGACACGCGCTTTGGCGCCTCCAATCCACACGGACACAATCCAATGCTTATGTCCCCCGAGCATGACAGGGGTCATTTTCTGTTCTCAGCAAACGTAAGTGTGACGTCAACTAGTTAATCTCATTAGTTTCATTCATCATTCGTTAGTAGAGTGTAGGAGTGAAAGAACACATTAGCACTTGACCTTATTAATGGGGCAATTTCCCATGGAGCAATCCACACTTGACTTGCTATATATCTACAAGTCTTGTTCTGCTATAGTAGTTAGTTAAACCATGACTGTTCCAATGGTTTACAGAATATCTTTGGGACCGAACAATAATCAGTAAGCAATGTTTTTAAATAAATTAATTTAAAAAAAAAATTGAGAGAAAATGGGTTAATGAAATACACCTTTTGTATAGTAATAGTACCCATCTACCAAATAAAACAAAGATAAACTATTAACACTTTTTAAAAAAAAGTTGCAAGATTCATCCCTTGCCAAATTCAAAAAGACCTGAAAGATGTTACTAGATGTGAATACTCACGACTGTCAATGGTAACTCGACTACTAAACTAAACTAAACACATTCTTTGGGCCTGAGCTCTACTCTCTTAAGGCCTTGGCTATTACTTGGGCAATCTGCTCCATCTGTTGGGCAGTGCAATACAACATTGTCTGAACGTAGGACTCCCCTGCCCCCCTAACCTCCCCGGCTATGTCAAGCGCGGGACATGACGTAAACAAGTGTGTGATCGTCTCAGAGGCTATGCTGCAATGGCGGCAATTGGGGCCCCTGTTGTGATCCAGCCTGTTAAAATAAGATTTGGTTGGGCAATGCTCGGTGCGCATTTGGGTCACCAAACTTTGTTCCCTTCGTTTTAGACCCCACCACTGGTCTGATCTGCTAGGCCTGGGCATGCTAGCGAACACCCCTCTGGCTGTAGCTCCATCTTCCCACTCCTGGTACCACTCGACTACTAAATTACTCTACCTATAAATACTAGAGGAAATAAGTAGAAAGAGCAAAGTAGTTGTAATAAATAAGACATTACTTTTGAACTTCTAAATACAACACATCCATAATCTAATAAGTCTGACCTCGCTTAGTCAAAATCAAAGGGACGGAACAAAAAATCGACTTATGAAGTTTTTGAGTTAGGGAAAATGGCGTAATAGGCGCAGAATTTGACAATTAATTCGATATCGGGAGGTTTTCGACTTAGTGAAGTTCGACTCAGCGAGGTCCGACTGTACAACACTCAGATAGTTATAGGGATAAAAACACTTCTGGTTCCATACGCAAGAACAAACATAACATAAACAAATTCTTCTTCTTCTCTGGTACGGTCATGGGTCAGGAAAACCAACACACCATCGGCATAATTCAAACCGCGAATAAATATGCAATGCTAGACATTATCCATCGATAAGCATAGGATGCAATAATCATCTCTATAGAAGGTGCATCTGTAATGTATAACACAACAAACAAGTTGGTAATTTGCCTTTGAGTAGCAACTAACAACGCGCCGGGGTTTAAGTAAGTTTTAATTTATGAGGAAATAAATTTGTTCCTAAAACGTTGTAAGCCAGACAGAGATGATATGTGTTTTGTGAGAGGAAAAACTTTAAAACTTAATTTTCCAATAAGATATTTATGCCCTAAGTGATACTAGAGCTCAAACTTGAATTCACGAGATGTCTTCAAAGTACTGTGTATTATTAGTCAGCTGATAGCTCTTTTCTAGAAAAGTGCAACCCCCTGGGATGTCAGCTTACATGGACAGAAAACTTTTCTATAGTAACTTAGTTTTATAACTGGATATTAGGAGTCAAACTATCGTCATTATTCATTCATTAATATGTAGCGTGTGTGAGTTTTCTTTTCGTTTTCAAATTGTTAACGAACTCGTATCACATTTTTTAGAAATATCTGTTTGTAGAAATACTACGTTTTTGTAACTAGATAACAACACTTGTTAAGCATGCACGATTTTTACTTGTAGGAAGTATCAACTAATCTAAATATATGATTTAAAAAAAGGTTTTATATATAAAAAAAATCAAAGAAATTAAACGAATTAATTATGTAATTAAATTTCTGTAGTGTTTTCTCAAAATGAGAAAATCTCCATTTTCCAATGAAAAACTCAATTATGAAATACTCCCCACCCCACTCCCTATCCTACTTGAACATTGAAACAAATGAGCGAGATGAACACAGTTTTAATGTTTAGAATTAATGTGTGTTGGCTGATATTTGGGGGAAGTAATAGCAGAGCTGGTGCTCTCACAAACATTAAAAAAATGTAATGTTTATTTGCTACATAAACATAAAACATTCCGAGAAAGTTGAACGTGTTGTAGATTTCTACATGACAAAATATGTATTAGTTAAAGTTATAAATGTATTGTGTAATAGTTATATGTTCGTGGCATATTGTGTTATAGTTGTATGTACGTGGTATAAACTTACACTATTGAGTGTGTATTTGTAATGATTTGTATATATATATATATAATTTTTAAGTCTCTGAAAACAGCAAATGATCGGATTAATGTAAAAACAATGTAATCTTTATACTGTATAGTTGTTATGGTTACGTGTTTAAACAAACTTGTTGATATAGTTGTCATAGTTACGTGTTTAAACAAACTTGTTGATATAGTTGTCATAGTTAGGTGTTTAAACAAACTTGTTCACGCCACGATATGATGTAATTATTGTCTCATAGTTTGGGAGTCTTGTCTTATGAAATAAGAACTCTTCTTTGTTCTTTACATAACTAAATGTTCTCATTAGCCAGAAGTAGATTTACGGAGCCATACACATAAATATAAACAGAACTCAGTCATTTATTTCGACAATTTATTTACTTTTCACCTATATATACCAGTCCCTTACAATTTCGACCATACCCATATCCACCATGGGTCTGTAACTACTGTCCATCTCTTTAATTGGACCACACACCCACCCTTCACCATGGGTCTGTAACTACTGTCCACTTCTTTGATTGGACCACCCCTCTACACCCACCCTTCTCCACCATGGGTCTGTAACTACAGTCCACCTCTTTGATTGGGACCCCCCACACCCACCCTTCTCCACCACGGGTCTGTACTACTGTCCACCTCTTTGATTGGGACCCCCCCACACCCACCCTTCTCCACCACGGGTCTGTAACTACTGTCCACCTCTTTGATGGGACCACCCCCACACACACACACCTTAAAAGATCAATTTGTTGACGTGTTGGTCTCTTAGGCACGAGAGTCATTAAGGACAAGTTCACGCTACATTAGAGGATTAGAAAGTTGAGAACAATTTTATTTGTAGAGGTACTTCTTTGTTCAATCAATCCGCACTAATTGGCTTTCACGGTCACTAAGCATTAGCCTCTCTGCTCTTTGGGGGATAACTCGTCACTTGTTTCCCCCATTCAAGTATGTGTGTGGGTGTGGAGTTACATTTTCTTGTTTCTTGTTTGTCCTTCAAAGTATAAACAAGAAATCTAGAATTAAGCGTAAGGAAATTTTAGTCAAGGCACACCATTTTACCCAAAAGGTTTAAGGTTTTCGATGACAGATCCACTACCTTAAGTTTTAATGGCTTCTGTAGATTCTCTGACTGGCCCTGCTCTCAACGGTTCTGTGTCGTCATTGGTTGACCCATTTAGTTCCGTGACAGAATGAGCCCACTTCAAGACATGCTAGCATAACCTTCATGTAAGCTAACCGTACACTGGCTCCTCCCTACTGCTGAATACATTTGAACTCTCTGCTTAATACCACACACAAACACGTGTTACATACCACACACAAACACGTGTAACATACCACACAAACACGTGTTACATACCACACACTAACACTTGTTACATACCACACACAAACACGTGTTACATACCACACACAAACACGTGAAACATACCACACAAACACGTGTAACATACCACACAAACACGTGTTACATACCACACACAAACACGTGTTACATACCACACTCAAACACGTGTTACATACCACACACAAACACGTGAAACATACCACACAAACACGTGTTACATACCACACAAACACTTGTTACATACCACACAAACACGTGTTACATACCACACAAACACGTGTTACATACCACACACAAACACGTGTTACATACCACACAAACACGTGTTACATACCACACACAAACACGTGTTACATACCACTCACAAACACGTGTTACATACCACACAAACACGTGTTACATACCACACACAAACACGTGTTACATACCACACAAACACGTGTTACATACCACACACAAACACTTGTTACATACCACACACAAACACGTGGTACATACCACTCACAAACACGTGTTACATACCACACACAAACACGTGTTACATACCACACAAACACTTGTTACATACCACACACAAACACGTGTTACATACCACACAAACACTTGTTACATACCACACAAACACTTGTTACATACCACACAAACACTTGTCACATACCAGACACAAACACTTGTCACATACCACACACAAACACTTGTTACATACCACACAAACACTTGTCACATACCACACACAAACACTTGTTACATACCACTCACAAACACTTCTTACATACCACACAAACACTTGTTACATACCACACAAACACTTGTTACATACCACACAAACACTTGTTACATACCACACAAACCATTGTTACATACCACACACAAACACTTGTTACATACCACACACAAACAAGTGTTACATACCACACACAAACACGTGTTACATACCACACACAAACACGTGTTACATACACACAAACACGTGAAACATGCCACACACAAACACTTGTTACATACCACACAAACACGTGAAACATACCACACACAAACACTTGTTACATACCACACAAACACTTGTTACATACCACACAAACCATTGTTACATACCACACACAAACACTTGTTACATACCACACACAAACACGTGTTACATACCACACACAAACACGTGTTACATACCACACACAAACACGTGTTACATACCACACACAAACACGTGTTACATACACACAAACACGTGAAACATACCACACGCAAACACGAGTTACATACCACTCACAAACACGTGTTAATACATACCACACACAAACACGTGAAACATACCACACGTACGTTAAATACCACACACACACATTCTATATACCACATTCACATATGCTACATATCACATACACACTCATTGTAAATACCACACTCACATGTCACATACATATTGATAATCGTTGTCTTTCCGAATAGCTCAAATATCTTACTGTAAATTTAGGTTATCGATGCAAGTGACGCAGCATATGTACAGATAACTAATCCATATCCCAACTTATCCATAGATAACTAATCCACATCCCAACGTATCCAAATATAATTAATCCATATCCCAACTTATCCATAGATAACTAATCCATATCCCAACTTATACATATATAACTAATCCACATCCCAACGTATCCAAAGATAACTAATCCATTTCCCAACTTATCCATAGATAACTAATCCATATCCCAACTTATCCATAGATAACTAATCCACATTCCAACGTATCCAAATATAACTAATCCATATCCCAACTTATCCATAGATAACTAATCCATATCCCAACTTATCCATAGATAACTAATCCATATCCCAACTTATCCATAGATAACTAATCCATATACCAACTTATCCACAGATAACTAATCCATATCCCAACTTGTCCAAACATAACTAATCCATATCCCAACTTGTCCAAACACTTATAATCTATATCCCAACTTGTCCAAACATAACTAATCCATATCCCTATTTGTCTAAACATAACTAATCCATATCCCAACTTGTCCAAACATAACTAATCTATATCCCAACTTATCCATAGATACCTTATCCACGTCCTAACTTTTCAAATCTGATGTCCTGTCATCCCCAGATGTTTTCCCCACCTGTCCCTGGTGCTGGAGGTGTTGTCAAGAACGGGCCATCTGACACCGGACCCATGTACCCACACGGTTACAAGCCAGCAGGTGAGTGACCCCCTTCCCCACACACCTCGTCATAATCAGTGGGCTAGTTGTACGTGGAAGAGTTTATTGGAAGTAATCGATTATTTCTTGTCTGGCTAGCGATACATATACGAGTACATATTATTGGACCATAGATTCGGAGTTTTTAATGACTTTATTTTATTTTTTATTTTTTTTTTTTGTTGGTCTGCACAGGATAATAATCATTTCAAAATTTTATTTCGAATATATTCAGGAAAACACGAATAAATCAAATGTTAACTTTCCATGCTCCATTCCATATGATTCACACCAAGTGGCGGGATGGGGGGAGTTAGCAAATGAATGATCATTTAGTGAGTTTTAAAGATTAGGCGACGTTTCCCTTAAACTAAACGTTTCTCTGGCCATAAACATGTCACACAATTATTTTGTGTTTGGCAACCTTGTAATGGACGACCTATCTGCCTCATTTAGGATTCATTTTCTCACTTATTTACCCCTCTGAAATCCACCTCAATATATTGTTTGTATAAATCTTTCCTCAATTGCATACTATACAAACATTACAGTTTAAAATTACATGTCTCTCCTTGTTTGAGACTATTTTAAATTACCTTAGTTTTTGTTAGCTTTTTTAAATATTTTTTTTCTTCCTAATATTTTCCGTCCATTTTATTTACGTCACGTAGAGTTTGTTAAAAAAATTTCTTCAACATATAAAAGAAACATTTTTATTTTTTCGAGTAAAAGAAAATGGAAGCCACCTAATTAGGAAACCCGTATTGAAATTGCGCTAAACCAGCGTGGCCGTTATGTTGACAATTTTCTCTAGAATGGTCTCCCCTGCCAGGCGGTGCCAGAACCAGATGGCTCCACCATTCATCCACGCCGTCTCCTCCGGGATTGCTTCCCCTGTTCTCTACTTCCGGTTGGCCATTTGAGTGCGGTAATTGTTGGAATCTTCGTCGCCTTAATTAATCACACGATAAATTGGACGTGTTTTAGCTTGTCAGGGCAAGGGAGGAGGGGGGAGGGGTTCCAGCAGAGGCGGGGCGGGGTGAGTGGCGTGCTTAAATATGTAAGGGGTGTGAAGCAGTTAGTACAAACACGTATATCTCTCTTCAGTTGATACCAAGTCGGTATTGCAACGAATTTGATTGTGGGGTTAGGTTATGTATTATTTATTACAGACGCCCCATCTATACAGAAGATGATTGCGTTTTATGCTTTGCCATTTTTTCGGTCTTGTTATGAATCATTAATAGTTTTAAATGTTGAGTTATTGTTGGGTTACCTAGTTTCCTCAGGCAACCCACCTACGTCCGAATTTCGGTATTGAACAAACAAGCCGTATTTTTTATATGGCTGGTGGGACTAAATATAAATTCATGCAATACTTACCCTGTTTATCTTTTCTTTAAGTCTATTTGAAATTACTTCACATTAGCTTCCTGTGGGCGGGTGCTGACAATTGTTCCCTTTAAGCTGCTCATCCGCGCAGATATTTTACCGACGTGGCACAGCAGTTTTGAATTACCGGGAAGCAAATTTTGTAAAATATTGGAAAAAAATGTTTGTGCAATTTTCCACACCAGTTTGATTTTTTTTAAACTTTGCACACGAACCAACGAATTTTAGAACATTGACAGTTTATATAACAAAACATTGACAAACCAATCATTCCCTTTAACTTTTTAAATTTTAAATTAAGCACAAATTATTTAAAACTTTTTTTTTTCAAGATTTAAAAAACAGAAACAAAAAGTTATTTTATTTTTGTTATTACAGTGAAAATCCTTGAAAAACCGAATTTGTTTCAGCCAAACAATGGATTTCTCTACCATTACCGTAGCATTCAAACAACCAAGTCCTTCAAAACTGCACTTAAGAGTTAAGACACACCTTTTCAAAATGTATTTTTAAAATTAACGAAACACCATTTCTTTTAAAGATTCAAGTAGTATTTTGTTTTATCTAATTTAATTAAGGTGGTTTTTATGGCATGAATGCTAAATTATTAAGTATGTTACTACCCTCATGGTAAAAACACTATGAGCTCAGTTCCTTACTGGGTTACACCGCTATATAAATTATTTATTTATTATTGATATTATATTATTATTTTTTCTAATGAACCCAAACGGAGATGAGGTGCTTTTTAAAGTATGATGGGGATCGGAGTGGAGGGAGGAGTGGGGAATGGCTAGATACACAAGATTGTCTGGACTCAACTATAACTGAATTTTGTCGGTGTATTTCAAAGAACCATAATTTTTTGTGTTCTGAGATTTGGTATCATGCCCAGAGAAAAAAGATGTATTCAAAATTAGGGCTGGTACTGATAAAAGAAGTGCTGTTGGATTAGTTAGGAACAAAATAATCGATTAATTTCGATTAATTATATATTAATAACGGATATAGATTACGTTAAGTTGCGATTCATTATTTCGCAACATCGGTTAAGTCGCGGTTAATTCCATGGCTCTTAAATTTTGTGACGTAACACATAGCAAATTCGTTCTGCTATTCCAGAAATGAGGAAGAAAAATCTTTTTGTTTACGTGCGCAGGTCGAAATAAATAATAATAGTTCGAGGGTAAGTATGTAAGTAACAAAAAATAGAAATTAAAAATAAATTGGGGAAAAAGTTATTAGAAATATTTTCTTTAAATTTTAATTGTTCAAAATAATTTTAATCGATTTAAGTTATAACGATTAATAGATTAATTATCGTTAATTTCAGTTCTCCTAATTAAAATACATTGTAATTTGTTTCCGCCGCATTTTATTTCAAGTTGACAGAATTTCTTCTAATAGTTTTCGTGTTAAACTTATTTCACGGCATATATTTGTACCGGAAAGTTTTAATTGGTTAAATTGTTCCCGAGACGCAATGTGAGATACAGCAGAGACGCTTGTGGCTCCCGAGCCGCAGTTAGGCCAACGTTCGTATAGCCACATTTTCTTGGGTACCCGGGCGCTATTTGACTACCCGGGTAACTGCAAGGCACCGGGTATCCGGGTTCCCGTTGACAAGTCTAGTCCCTATACATATTTAATGGAGGTCAGATCGCCGCTGTTGTTCCTCAGACCCCTGTCACCGTACAGGTCGCCCTGTTAAAAGATAATCAAATAAGTTTGCTTCCATCGTGAAGACATTTGACCCCGAGCCGAGACCGATCAATAGACGTGTCGTCACGTGAGGTGCTTACCCCCCTTTGAGTGACATTAACGTTTGTTGGGAGTTTGTATCGTTGATTTCTAACAGAGGGGGAAAGAATGGTTCGGTTAATTACATTCTTGTCTGTAAATAAAGGTTATAATCGGAATCAAATTTAAATCATTAAATACGGACACGTCATTACATTACAGACTCGTCATTATATTACAGTACTGCCCTTCAGTTGACCACACCATTCAATCCATCAGCCACAACAACCAGTCAACTGACCACAACATCCAATCAACTGACCACAACATCCAATCAACTGACCACAACATCCCATCAACTGACCACAACATCCAATCAACTGACCACAACATCCAATCCCTCATCAACAACATCCAATCAAATGACAACATTTAATCCATTGAGCACAACATCCAATCCATTAACAACAACATCCAATCAATTCAACTGAGCTATTATATTGAGTATGTTATGTACCTCCTCTGCAGGTCTGCCTGACAGCACTGGGTGGAACAGCAGCCAACCATCAGGCTTTGAGGGAAGAGTAAGTTATCAACACATTTTGTCTTTTCATTTGTAAAAACTTCAATAATTTAATAGTTATCTTCTCAATTTTTATTTACATATAAATTTATTGTTCGATATTTTCAATCTTTTTTTAAACTTCCATTTCAATAATAGTTCTGTTATCAATGTTATTTACCTATAACTATATTGTTCAATACATAGAATACATTTCTCTCTTGTTAAAGCTAAAAGCTTATATTTGTATTGATTGAAACACATTAGTTATTTTTGAGAGTTGCGTTATTACATTATTAAGTTATTCTTGAAATTAATTTTTTTTACTGGAAATTTACTGTTTTTTTAAAAAAAATTTTTTATGAGTGCTGTCCATTTATGTATTCATAACTGACCTGGCTCTTCTTCTCTCCCCAGTTTGAGGACCACCGGCCACAATATAACGGTAATGGTCCAGATCACATTGACCATTTTTTAGGTCCAGGCCCAACAGATGGTAAATTGGTTTACTAGTCTGTTCGCTTCTTTGTCAGATTTACAATAGTATAACACGTAATCTGGGATTGCAATTTTTAACGTTGGCCCCAACACATTACAAATATTATTAAAACATAAACGATCATTTTGAAAATTTTAATGTAAAAAAAAAAATTGTGTATTATGTTGCAAATCTGACAGATCTAAAGCAAATTAGCTTAAACCTTTGCCAAAATAGTGACTACTTTATACTTTCCAATGGATGATGTGCCGTCATTAAATGTCTTACAAATTGTTATAATATAATGTTATCTTCTAATTTATATTCAATAATACATACACATCACAGAAATTACTGGAAAAACGAAGTGACTTTAAAAATGGTTTAGTTCCCATGGAACATTTCATTAAAATATTGTTAAAATAAACCACGTTCTTATATCAAAAATGGGTTTTCATGGATTCAAATTATCCATGACTGAAGTGTTTCTCTGTATTTACAAAGATTTACATATCAGGAATGCTGTTAAAATTAGTTTCTCATTTTAACTGGGCAATAACCAAAAAAAAACCTTATTTATGAATTATCAATATTTTACCCAACAAAGGAATAGTTGCCCCCTATAACAGATTTTTTTTTAGTGCAATGCAAGTTGTTCAGTGTAAATAATAAAAGTGAATGACTTTTTTAAAAGTTTTAAGATATTAAATTAAGTGTAGTGTAGAGTGAGACTGTTGCATGCTGGGAGTGTTTAAATTCATTGTTAAATCTGTTGCAGACCCTCGGCCTGGCTACCCTGGAAGAGATGGGTTACCTCCCCAGGTGAGTTTTGATTCCTTTTTTGTGTATATACCTGGCTCTATCACAACATTCACTTGTTTTGTGTATGTACCTGGCTCTATCACAACATTCACTTGTTATATGTGTACCTGGCTCTATCACAACATTCACTTGTTTTGTGTATGTACCTAGCTCTATCACAACATTCACTTGTTTTGTGTATGTACCTGGCTCTATCACAACATTCACTTGTTTTGTGTATGTACCTGGCTCTATCACAACATTCACTTGTTTTATGTACCTGGCTCTATCACAACATTCACTTGTTTTGTGTACCTGGCTCTATCACAACATTCACTTGTTTTGTGTATATAACTGGCTCTATCACAACATTCACAACATTCACTTGTTATGTGTATATAACTGGCTCTATCACAACATTCACTTGTTTTGTGTATTTACCTGGCTCTATCACAACATTCACTTGTTTTGTGTATGTACCTGGCTCTATCACAGCATTCACTTGTTATATGTGTACCTGGCTCTATCACAACATTCACTTGTTTTGTGTATGTAACTGGCTCTATCACAACATTCACTTGTTATGTGTATGTACCTGGCTCTATCACAATATTCACTTGTTTTGTGTACCTGGCTCTATCACAACATTCACTTGTTTTTTCGAACTTGCTTTCACTGAGAAAACATTTATAATCCACTGTTTTTAAAAAAAGGTTTTTGTTTAAGTGGCACATTATTAACTCTCATTAGTGTAATAATTTGAGGAAACATGTTAATGAATGTAAACAAGTATAGAATTATTCCCATTGTTGGAACATTAGACGTACGTATCTATTAATTATATAAGAAAACCAAGAAATGTGAAGAATTAACAAAGAGAAACATATTTTAATTGCTCATTGCTAGAACTATAATTATATAGTTACACTTTGCCAAAAGCCCATGATGTTATTTATTTAACTTTAAATTAAAATATTTCCTAAAAAAAAGTATTTTTTGTTTCAATTTTAGATTGCTATGTTAAATAATTTGTGATCCAACAGACTTTTCCTAACACAACAATTATTTACCAGAACTTCATGTCCAAACATAAACAATGATCACAGGGATACCAAACAGCTTTCTAGACAATATCAGTTTCAATAGATTTATTTCAAAGGTGAAACTTAGAGATTTTAGGATTAGGTTTCTCTGGTCGTAGATTTTAATTTTTAAAAAAAATTTGACCTTTATGTTTAAAAAAAAAAAGAAGAAAAAAGAGTTCTAACTTGTTTTTTGTATTTACTGATTTATTTTACTGAAGTGAGGTGGGGAGACATTTTTGTTCTATATCAACTTCAATGGTATCAACTTAATTTATCTACATATGGTATTTTTAAAAATTGAAGTAAATTAATGTTACAAACGTCACAAATTTAAGTTCTCGATAGCTTGTACAAATCTTTTCAGATCTGTAGCAAAAAAATTTTAAAATCATTGTCAAAACAGTTGAATATTGACCAATAAATTCCTACAGCTTTTTCAGCCATATTTTAATAGTTCTCACACACAACAATAATATGGTTAATAATTATATGGCTTTCACAACATTCATTGTGTGAATTGTAAGGAGGATTTCAAAAACATTATCCTAGATGAAGCCTTTATTTAAATATCCCTTCTTTTCTCAAACAACTCCTTTCAGATGATGTTTGTGTTCAAAAAGGTTTTCATCTCTAAATGTACAAAGGTTACAATTCTTTATGTACTATAGGGTAGCAATTCTTTGTGTACAAAAGGGTTACAATTCTTTGTGTACAAAAGGGTTACAATTCTTTGTGTACAAAAGGGTTACAATTCTTTTTGTACATAAGGGTTTAGTTACCTCTTTGCTGAAGAAATTGGGTGCTAACAATTAGTGACACTACTGAGACCCAGTTGTAATTTTTTGATCTGATTATCACTCAAAAACCTATTATGGAGGGGGTCTTTACCAGCTCTTGTCTCCCTTGGGGAATTGATTAGAGAAGTAGCCTACCCCTTGGAGGAACTCTTCCTTGTTCTTGGGGACACAGGAACTGTATGATTGATTATCCTGGGTGGGGGAGAGAAGCTGTATGATGATTATGAAATGAACGTTTGGTATTTCCTATGTAATTTAATTCATTTCTGGCTTTCTGGTATTTCATTTAGAAATTATTGTTTTGAAAATAAAAACAATTATTTATAATTTACTGTAATTCAACTTATAAATTATAAATTTTATTGTTGGTTTTTAAAAAAATGGGGGGGGGGGGGCGGTTGTCTTGCTTATAAACCTTTCATTTGACCAGCATGACAAGTTGTAAGTTGTATTAACCTGACAAGTTGAATTGACATGACAAGTTGTATATCATGACAAGTTGTATTGACATGGCAAGTTGTAAGTTGTAATAACATGACAAGTTGTATTGACATGACAAGTTGTAAGTTGTATTAACATGATAAGTTGTATTAACATGACAAGTTGTAAGCTGCATTAACATGACAAGTTGTAAGTTGTATTAACATGACAAGTTGTAAGTTGTATTAACATGACAAGTTGTAAGTTGTATTAACATGAAAAGTTGTAAGTTGTAATAAAATGACAAGTTGTATTAACATGACAAGTTGTAAGTTGTATTAACATGACAAGTTGTAAGTTGTAATAACATGACAAGTTGTAATAACATGACAAGTTGTATTAACATGACAAGTTGTAAGTTGTATTAACATGACAAGTTGTATTAACATGACAAATTGTAAGATGTAATATCATGACAAATTGTATTGACATGACAAGTTGTAAGTTGTATTAACATGACATGTTGTAAGTTGTATTAACATGATGGTTTGTATGTTGCAGGGTCTGATGAGTAACTCTATGTCACCAGATGCCATGGTTGGTGGCAAAACAACATGTCCCACATATTTCCCATACAGCAAGCGACCCTTAGATGATTCTACAAGAGGTAATGGTTTGATTCTTAGATTTTGAATGAGTTAAGACACAAATTAACATTTGTAGGGGGAGGAGAATTTTTTAATTATTAGTTTAGTAGAGGCCTAGATAGTATACTGTATAGTTTAGTAGAGACCTAGATAGTATACTGTATAGTTTAGTAGAGGCCTAGATAGTATACTGTATAGTTTAGTAGAGACCTAGATAGTATACTGTATAGTTTAGTAGAGACCTAGATAGTATACTGTATAGTTTAGTAGAGATGTAGACAGTATACTGTATAGTTTAGTAGAGACCTAGATAGTATACTGTATAGTTTAGTAGAGACCTAGATAGTATATTGTATAGTTTAGTAGAGACCTAAACAATGTTATCAAAACCTGGAAAAGCTTAGGGCTTGTCCACTACTGGGTCAGTAATTAAATTTATTTTTATATGAAATGGGAGCTACCATATAAATCAGGGGTTGGTGAAAAGGGGTAAATTACCAAATTTTGGGTAACAATGGAACATTTGTGGGTTATGCAGACTCAATTGGAGCTTTTATAATCCCCTTAAATCTGCTCCTTTTAGGTAATTATAACATACAATTTTCTAATATTGGGAAAATAAAGGGAAAATAAGTTTGTCATATCTTTATTAGGGCTGCGGGAATTAAGAATTAATCAATTTATTATAAAAAATTTAATCGATTAAAATTAATTTCAAAATTAATAATTGAAGAAAAAAAATTCAGCAAGTATATCTAATGTTTTATTTTCCAAATTGTTAATAATTTATATTTTGTTAATGATCATTATTTATTTAGACTTGCATTCTTAAATTAAATTTTTTTTTTTTCTTATTTCTTGCATAGCAGAATTAATTAGTAGTGTTATGTCTCAAAATTTGGGAGCTATAGAATTACCTCACGATTTAGATTAAATGGATTTCGCAAAATGATAGTCACCAATTTACTGGATATGCATAATGAAAATATAATTAATTGAAATTAATGCATACATTTTTTCCTGATTTATTGAGCAAAAAATGTTTAATCAGTATCAGCCCAAGTCCATATGTTTGTGTGTCTAAAGTTATGTTTATATGTGTGTTGAGATGAAATAATTGGTGGTTGAACTTCTTAAAATAATTCTCTAGTTCTTCTTGGAAATATTTTATTAGAGGAAACATTTCAGTGATAGGACATTTCTAATCCAGGACACATGTCGGTCAAAGGATTAAATTATGTCTTGTCTGTGGTGAATTACAGGGTACATTAGTATCACCATTAAAGTGTGTCTGTGGTGAATTACAGGGTACATTAGTATCACCATTAAAGTGCCTGTGGTGAATTACTGGGAACATTAATATCACCATTAAAGTGTGTCTGTGGTGAATTACAGGGTACATTAGTATCACCATTAAAGTGTGTCTGTGGTGAATTACTGGGCACATAAGTATCACCATTAAAGTGCCTGTGGTGAATTACTGGGCACATTAATATCACCATTAAAGTGTGTCTGTGGTGAATTACAGGGTACATTAGTATCACCATTAAAGTGTGTCTGTGGTGAATTACTGGGAACATTAATATCACCATTAAAGTGTGTCTGTGGTGAATTACAAGGAACATTAATATCACCATTAAAGTGTGTCTGTGGTGAATTACAGGGTACATTAGTATCACCATTAAAGTGTGTCTGTGGTGAATTACAAGGTACATTAGTATCACCATTAAAGTGTGTCTGTGGTGAATTACTGGGAACATTAATATCACCATTAAAGTGTATCTGTGATGAATTACAAGGAACATTAATATCACCATTAAAGTGTGTCTGTGGTGAATTACTGGGCACATTAGTATCACCATTAAAGTGTGTCTGTGGTGAATTACTGGGTACATTAGTATCACCATTAAAGTGTGTCTGTGGTGAATTACTGGGCACATTAGTATCACCATTAAAGTGCCTGTGGTGAATTACTGGGAACATTAGTGTCACCATTAAAGTGTGTCTATGGTGAATTACTGGGAACATTAATATCACCATTAAAGTGTGTCTGTGGTGAGTTACTGGGCACATTAGTATCACCATTAAAGTGTGTCTGTGGTGAATTACTGGGCACATTAATATCACCATTAAAGTGTGTCTGTGGTGAATTACAGGGCACATTAGTATCACCATTAAAGTGTGCCTGTGGTGAATTACAGGGTACATTAGTATCACCATTAATGTGTGTCTGTGGTGAATTACAAGGAACATTAGTGTCACCATTAAAGTGTGTCTGTGGTGAATTACTGGGCACATAAGTATCACCATTAAAGTGTGTCTGTGGTGAATTACTGGGCACATTAATATCACCATTAAAGTGTGTCTGTGGTGAATTACAAGGAACATTAGTGTCACCATTAAAGTGTGTCAGTGGTGAATTACAATGAACATTAATATCACCATTAAAGTGTGTCTGTTGTGAATTACTGGGAACATTAGTATCACCATTAAAGTGTGTCTGTTGGGAATTACAAGGAACATTAGTTTCACCATTAAAGTGTGTCTGTGGTGAGTTAAAATAAAATTCAATTTTGTATTTGACAGGAGGGAAGTCAAGCGACAAATTTACAGACTCCAGGAGGAGAAAAAGCAGTTCAGTAAGTAACTACATCGTAACATTAGGCTTATACCCCTACATTGTAACATTAGGCTAACACCCCTACATTGTAATATTAGGATAACAC
>MUZC01004139.1:388032-408046 GCA_002072015.1 Radix auricularia | reverse complement strand
GGGGGGGGGGGCGTGTCAGTATACCTGGAATCATTTGATATGTAGCACCCTGGAGCCTGCTACCACAGCTGTGTTGAAGCACGAGCAGCGCCACCTGGCGTCCTAACGTTGCTGCAAGGGACACGACTCTCACACATGTGCTCCTGCTCACGCTCAGCTGTGGGTTCCGGGCATGAAAGGGAGAGAATACAAGGAAAACACAACTCCTGACTCGAAGGGGAGATAATCTGATTTGCAAGATTGATAGAGCTTGTACCGGTGGCTTGTGATTGAACATAATTTGTAAACGCGTACTTGCGGCCCTAAGCTAACAAAATACTGGCATGGTTGATCTTCTTCTTCTTGGGGACAGAAAGAGTTAACAAAGTAAACATTGCAATGACATCAGAGGTTTAAAGAAGTTCCACTGGTTTGAATATTGAAAGTAAACTAATACACAAACATTTGTATGTGTTTTAACCTCAGCTCACCGGGATGAACACAAAAAATTTGTATGTGTTTTAACCTCAGCTCGCCGGGATGAACACAAAAAATTTGTATGTGTTTTAACCTCAGCTCACCGGGATGAACACAAAAAATTTGTATGTGTTTTAACCTCAGCTCACCGGGATGAATCACCAACAACTGATGTATGATCAAATAAATAAGAACTAATCATAATCTGTAATAACCGTCACTTGTCACAACTTGTATCCAAGTAACACCGTAAATGGTAACTTCGATCTAAAAACTATTTCTTTAAAAACATTAGCAGCAGTTATTATTACCGCACAGCAGTTTATAATTACTGCGCAGCAGGTTTTTTAAAGATTAATATGATACATATTTCCGTTCTGTAAACTTTTGCACAAAAAGTTGATGATGTGCAACTTTGCTCGCGAGCTTGTTATTTTGTACACGGACAAACAAACCTTAGAGGGAACATTGACTTAATATGTAGTGTCATGACTTGGTAACGTGTATGGCGTGGTTCGAAACTCTGAAGTTGGTTACCGAGACCCTAACATCAGCCCTGAGTACTGACGTACCTTTCAGTTGAAAGTGATCGATAAACTGACTGCCTTTGAACAGTGCAGGTGCGGGGCCGAATGAGGGTAACTGATTTCAACAAGAGCCAGACCTGCGGGCATCACGGCTGCTCATTTCATGGACCCCGTGTTTTTCCCACCTGATGCCTTCCACCTGGCCACACCAGTGAGTACTGCCAACATGTGCAGCCTGCGCGTGTGTGTGTTGGGCGGCGCTCTGACAGTTATCTTTAGTTGTCATTTTTATGTGGAGATTGGCGCACGTGGCGCGTGTTAGTTATTGTTTGTCTGCCGACGAGAACAACAGTTGCGCACCAGATAAGACGCGTCAAATTGTTTGAGCACAGGGTGCTGTCAGTAGCGATCACTTCTGTCTGGAAGAATTTCATTCACTGTTGAACGCGCTGTTAAAAGTTGCAGTAGCTGGAAATGTTGGGGGTGGGGGTGCGCATGTGAATTGTGTCCCGCCTCACGTTTGTCC
The DNA here is from genome assembly GCA_002072015.1 of Radix auricularia. Taxonomy (NCBI): domain Eukaryota; kingdom Metazoa; phylum Mollusca; class Gastropoda; family Lymnaeidae; genus Radix; species Radix auricularia. The sequence goes on along the minus strand of MUZC01004139.1, from coordinate 406,537 downwards.
ACCCCTCAAAACTAGAAAGTGACTTTAATTGTTGGTGATATACGCACAAATCCCGACTGTCACACGATACATTGCTCAGTGAAATTGATTGCGATATCTGAGATTTCGAATATTTCGGGGCGTAAGACTGGGAATTTTCGAGAGAACAAAAAATGTTTAGACGTTCTCATAGTACTCGTAATTCGTAATCTTTGCGGTTCCACTTGGTTTTGTCTCATTTTGTTTGTATTTACATGTCGAGTTTTTTATTCAGTTACTTTTGTGAATTAATATAGGAAATACTTTTCACCTCTAGTCACCAGACTTAAGTTTATTTGTCTTTCCCATTCCTTAGACACAGGCGTTTGATTTAGATGACTTGTCTGTCCCAGACATTAGACTTAGTTGACGTGTCTGTCCCAGACGTTAGATTTAGTTGACTTGTCTGTCACAGACATTAGACTTAGTTGACTTATCATTAGACTTAGTTGACATGTCTGTCCCAGAAATTAGACTTAGTTGTCTTGTCTGTCAAAGACATAAGACTCAGTTGACTTGTCTGTCCAAGACATAAGACTCAGTTGACTTGTCTGTCCAAGATTTAAGACTCAGTTGACTTGTCTGTCCCAGTCAACAGACTTAGTTGACTTGTCTGTCCAAGACATTAAACTTAGTTGACGTGTCTGTCCAAGACATAAGACTCAGTTGAATTGTCTGTCCCCGGCCTTGAGACAGTTGTTGAGGATCCCCCCCCACACACACACGTGCATAGTAACCAGGTGTGAATGAGTACACCTCCCCTCTCCAGACACCAAACCTGAGGTCCATATGTACCAGGTGGACTTGAACGTTGGTCGGACAACTGTTGCCTGGTTCAGACCCACCTGGTGAGGGCAAGTTGGTAAATCAGTTCACCTTGTCACATATGGTCGACTGGAACAGACGGACGTCCAGGCTATACAACTGGGTCATTGGGTAACACAGTTTACAACTGGGTCATTGGGTAACACAGTTTACAACTGGGTCATTGGGTAACACAGTTAAAAACTGGGTCATTGGGTAACACAGTTTACAACTGGGTCATTGGGTAACACAGTTTACAACTGGGTCATTGGGTAACACAGTTTACAACTGGGTCATTGGGTAACGCAGTTTGCAACTGGGTCATTGGGTAACACAGTTTACAACTAGGTCATTGGTAACACAGTTAACAACTGGGTCATTGGGTAACACAGTTTACAAAAAGCCCATTCGCAAATATGCGTTGTCTTGTCAGATTGTCCATCTTTTTACCATGACCCAAAAATACATTTGCGTCAAGCGCCCACATTCTCATTTCTTAACTTAAGTTTGTATCAAACCACAATGACACTTTGCGCCACTGAAAAAGTAATGGACCTTCTTACTTGTCCCATATGTTATTTCTCATGACGTAAGATCGAGCTATAACCGCTTAGGGTTAGGTACATCTTTAACCGTGGCTAACTAGATCCGAATGCTGAGCCAGGGTGGCGCCCAGTTTGTAGCGGGAATGTTTTCAACTGCAAGTTCTATTTGAGTTGTGACTGCCGGGAGGGGGGTGTGGCGGCATTGCATGTGTAAGTTATAACTGTGTCTAAAGTCTAAACTCAGGACTTTTGACTCGACCGAGTAGGTTATAACTGTGTCTAAACTCACGACTTTTGACTCCACTGTGCCCCATGATCTTTGACCCTTTGTTTAGGTTATAATTACAAAGTTGATTCCCTAAATAAAGATTCGCCAATTTACAGAAAATTAACAAAGTTCCGAAGAGGTCCAAGTCCAGTCTTAAGTTTATGCCACCAGTCGCACGCATGCGCTCATACTTCACACGCACTCCCCCCCCCCTCTTCGCCACACATCAGCTGCACAGCACCTGCAGACAGACGTAGCAGATAGGAAAAAAAGTTTGCAGCGCCAGTAGCACACAACAGCAAATGGTCAATGGTTGGAACAACAAATACGAGAACTCCGTGAGTTCACTCTGTCAACAGGCTATAGCTAAGGCTATATTCGAGGCTGTATCTTGGCTATATCTGTGGCGGTATCTTGAATATAGCTGAAGCTGTATCTTGGCTATATCTGAGGCTATATCTGGGGCTGTTTCTTGGCTATCTCTAAGGCTGTATCTTGGCTATGTCTGAGGCTATATCTGGGGCTGTTTCTTGGCTATATATGAGGCTATATCAAATACTACATGTTGGCTATATCTGTGGCTGTTTCTTGGCTATCTCTAAGGATGTATCTTGGCTATATCTGTGGCTGTTTCTGGGCTATCTCTAAGGCTATATCTGAGGCTATATCTGAAGCTGCATCTTGGATATATCTGAAGCTGTATCTTGGCTCTATCGGAGGCTACTTCTGTGGTGGTATCTTGGCTATCTCTAAGGCTGTATTTTGGCTATACCTGATGCTATATCTGGTGGTATCTTGGCTACATCTGTGGTTGTATCTTGGCTATATCTGTGGCTCTTTCTTGGCTATCTCTAAGGCTGTATCTTGGCTATAACTGTGGGTGTATCTTGGCTATATCTAAGGCTATACCTGTGGGTTATCTTGGCTATATCTGTGGCTATATCTGTGACTCTTTCTTGGCTATCTCTCAGACTGTATCTGAGGCTATATCTGTGACTGTTTCTTGGTTATCTCTAAGGCTGTATCTTGGCTATAACTGAGGCAATATCTGAGGCTGTATCTTGGCTATCTCTAAGGCTGCATATTGGCTATATGTGAAGCTATATCTGTGGCTGTATCTTGGCTATATCTGAGACTATATCTTTGCTATAAATGATGCTTTATTTTTGGCCATTGCTGTGGTGATGTTTCTGGCTATATCTGAGGCGGTATTTCTGGCTATATCTGTTACTGTATCTTTGGCTATAAAGTCGCTATTTCAATAGTCATGTCTGAACGCTCTATCAGGCAATCTAGTTAGTTTTTTCCCACCCTACTTTCGTTTTCTCTCGGTTTCTTTGTCTTTCCAAATTCACTCTTTCACACTGTGTGTTTATGCTAATTCTTCCTCTCTCTCTCTCTCTCTCACCCTCCCTCTCTCACCCTCCCCCTCTCACCCTCCCCCTCTCTCCCCCTCTCTCTCTTTCTCTATACTCCACTAAAAGCGTGACGCTTCCCCTCTCTATACCTATTATGTATTCTTGTTGATCTATAAATACATACTATTTTGGCCGTCTTCTAGCATGAAAGCATTACTTCCCTTTGGTTGCGTGTCTTCTGTCGGCGTGTTGAGTTTCTAGGCTAGTATCTTAAATTAGATCTACTGACTTGTGCGCATGTCTGTGAACTGACCTCCTCGGTCTGAATGTCAAATGTTCAATCAGGTCTGCAACTCAACTTACAGCGGGAGTCATTCCTCCAGCCCCCCCTCCCACACACACTAGCTTGTTTTTACCCTTCCCCCTTCTTCTGATAGCAGTATTAACTTACTTTTAAAAAAAGGTATGCATCTATCGAACGTATGCCCCCTTCCCGCCCCNAAAAAAAAATCCTCTCGTTTCTGGTCTGCTGGCATCTTCTGTGTCCAGAACTGGAGTAGGTGTCAGGGGAGAGAAGCTATGAGTATCGTTAAGCCTGCAGGTGCTGAACATCTGTTAGTTGCCTGCAAGGCGGAAGTTTTTCCATTTAAAAACAAGATGTTGGGGGGGGGGCGCTCTAACTTATCATCGACTTTTATTGGCTCGTTTTTTTTAAAGATATCGCCACAACACCTCAGACTCAAGTGTGTTGGCTTGGCTGGGGTCTACCTGTAAAACACGAGAACCTCTGTACAAATGTCTGCTGGCTGGGGTCTACCTGTAAAACATGAGAACCTTTGTACAAAGTGTTCTGGCTGGGGTCTACCTGTAATACACGAGAACCTTTGTTCAAAGGTTGCAGGCTGGGGTCTACCTGTAATACACGAGAACCTTTGTTCAAAGGTTGCTGGCTGGGGTCTACCTGTAATAATACACGAGAACCTTTGTTCAAAGGTTCCTGGCTGGGATCTAACTGTAAAACACGACAACATTTGTCCAGAGTCTCCTGGCTAGTTGTCTACGTATATTACCTGTATTAAATTTGAACGATTGATAAAATTGTGATATCTCCCAGTTTAGGTGCATATGCTATATGTGTCTATGATTGAGGTCTCTTAGTTTAGGTGCATATGTTATATGTGTCTATGATTGAGGTCTCTTAGTTTAGGTGCATATGTTATATGTGTCTATGATTGAGGTCTCTTAGTTTAGGTGCATACGTTTTACGTCTCTATGATTGGATGTCTCTTTCTATAGGTGCATACGTCATACATCAGTCCTTATATCGTGTGTAACAGAATTATTAAAGTCAATATACGACAGTACTTTCAGTTTTGTCATGATATTCAAATATAAAAAGTTATGACAAGTTATTTATGTTCAAATCAAACACATCTTGTGTTTGTACAAAAATTCACTGCCCCTGTTCCCCGAAACTATTAACCGAAGTTAACATACCTGATTATCAATAGTCTAATTTATTCATGTCTGATTAATTTCCTGGCACATTAATTAATGTCTGCATATTCTTATATGAAGATTTAGCACTGCCATAAACATTGTATGTATGCTATTTCATGGTTATGTTTCTAATGAGACAAGGATATCACTATATAAATCATATTTCTGCACATCGTCAGTAACTCTACAACAACAACATCAAACGGTAACAAATAATCACCAGTCATATTCTCACAATTGAATAACAAGAATACTGAAACAATGAAATTACGTACATCAACACTGTAAGTTAAACACTTCATAGTCATAGAAATTTGTAGCCGCCACAACGTGTCTATAGATTATGGCACTGTTGACACAGTCAAATTTTGTTTTTAAATATTCAGCAAGAGTTGTGGCGTGGACGATCACTCACTTGTAGTCAGGCCATCTTATTGATCAAAGGGGCGGTACTCAACATAATAAAGTGTTCGGTTGTCGTCGAGTTGTTCTTTCTTGTGCCATGAAATATATAAAACAAAATACTCTCTTCAAATCAATCTGTTTAGTTTATATTTTTGGAATGAACAATCTAGAGTGTACTCTCTAATCTTATCATTGGAAAGAAATATGTTTATTATTACGCTCAACTAAACTTTAATATCACCAATGATTTGTTGAGAATTTGTGTAAAATTTACTTCATAATTTTATTTTAGAACTTATTTTTCAATTGTGAGTTTGATCAATGTGTTACTAACACCCAACAAAGGATTGAGTGATAAGTGACAAAAACTTCGGTGATAAGGGAGAAACAAAGATAGACTTTCAGAGCACGTAAAAACAATTACAGATTTCGAACCCAGTCATGATAAGGGTGGATAACTGTGAGTCGCTTCTGGTGTACCACTAACTTTTGGATTACCACCCCTGAAAATGAGTTCGGTTATACGAGTAAGAGACGGTGAGCGAGACTTTATCGAGTTGAAACCTGCACAAGTAAGTTCATTAAGATCGATCTTTTTTTAAATTTTACAACGTTTTGGTAATGGCCAGTTTAATTTGTGGGTTCATAAATTATTATATTTATGTTTTTTTAGGGATAGTACTGTATTTTTTTTTTATTAACCGGGGAAAAGTTAATAGATTAATTTAAATTAATTTATATTTTTAACGCATATATAGATCCCGTTAAGTTGCAATTCATTATTTCGCAAAATTGAGAGAAAAGTTTGTAAGTAACCAAAAAAGGCATAAATCATCAATAAATAGTAGAGCAAAAATATAACTTAAAAAAAAAAATTAATAGCTCAAATTAATTTTAATCGATTACAATTTTTAAGGATTAATCGTAAATGTCCGCAGCCCTAATATTTTTAGATTGCGTTAACCACACGTCATTAAACGGTGAGCTTGACATTGATTGACTTATTGATTTTGGAACTTTTTTTTCCTTCAAAAAAAAAAACCGCGTTACTTCTCGTGTTGACTGATTTACAAAAAATATTCCAAGGGAACAAACTAAAAATGTCATTAAACGAAATATTGAGTTTAACTACTTATTTTGTTATGGTCTATCAGAAACTTCTTGCGACCTTGCGTTAGGGAAATCTTGGCATGCACTACAGGATATGATGAACTTTTCATCAGTACATTCGCACTTACTGCTTTTGTATTGTTTGTCTTTGTTGTGATGTTTACTTGTTTGTTAATGAAGATGTTTGGTATGTTAGGTTGTTTGTTGGTGTGGTAGGTTGTTTGTCGGTGTGTTAGGTTGTTTTTCGTCTTTTAGGTTGTTTGTTGATGTGTTAGGGTTTTGTTGGTGTTTTTAAGGTTGTTTGTTGGTGTGTTTGGGTGTTTTAGGGTTTTGTTGGTGTTTTAGGTTGTTTGTTGGTGTTAGGTTGTTTGTTGATGTGTTAAGTTGTCTGTTGGTTTTTAGGTTGTTTGTTGGTGTGTTAAGTTGTTTGTTGGTGTCAGGTTGTTTATTTGTGTTTTAGGATGTTTCTTGATGTGTTGTGATGTTTGTTGGTGTGTTGTGATGTTTGTTGTTTGTTGGTGTTATGTTGTTTGTTGGTATTTTAAGGTTCTTCTTGGTATGTTAGGATGTATTTACAAAGGTATTTGTAGAGGATTCAGGTTACGATGAATGTGACGTATAAGAAAGTGCTTGGGGTTACGGTTAGAGGGGGATCGCTAGACACTTGAGAGTATAACAACCTGTGTTCATGTTTGTGTCACCCTACACATTCCTTCGATCTCCCTCTCTCCCTCCCTGTGTGTGTGTGTTAGTCTTTTTCTATGTGTGATGTGTGTCGCTGTCTCTCTTAGTATGTCTTTTTGTTTCTCTCTCTCTCTCTATCTGTTTATCTATCTATCTATCTATCTATCTATCTATCTATCTATCTATCTATCTTATCTATCTATCTATCTATCTATCTATCTATCTATCTATCTCTCATTACTGTATTAGAGTTGTGACCCATCGTATTTTACGTTAAGTTAATATCATATCTATTGTTTTAAATAAAGCCTTTATTATCTGTATCAATGTGGCATCATTCTCCCCTCCCCACAGCTAATAACTAATCATCTGAAATTGACTTCAATTAAATAACTGTGACGCGCCAATGTTTACACATACTGTTGAGTTGTCCACCCCTGCCTTAATATCTCGAACATCGACATTGTGCCAATAAATAAAGGTGGGGTGGAAGTAGAGGTGGGGGTATCTTCCTAATTCCTCGCCTCCTTGATTACATGAATGTCTTAAACATCCCCCACCCCTCTCTCAGGACCTCGCCACCCCCCCTATAAAAACGCCGCTGAAAAGTACTTTCCCACTAAATCTATGTGCTGGTAACACACGCCCCACCAACGCTGGCCCAGCTCATGCCGACCAAGTTAGCCACTACTACACCAACTAGTTCTGGTGGCTGGTGAGATGGTGAGGTAAAAAGACACTGTTCGTGGGGATACTGGAGTAGATGCGTTAGGCACTGGACCTTACCTTTTAGTGATGTCAGAGGATGCTTTAGGCACTGGACTTACTTTGAGTGCATTTCATGGTGTGTGCATGACGGGCTGTGTGGATAAACAAGCGACTCTTACCTGATTGGTAACTGAGGATTAGTCAACATACATTTTCAGCTTCTCATTGCTGGATGGGATATTCCATGCCTCCATGAAACGACGAGTTTTGAAGTTGATTTTCTAACACATCTATCAACTCAACGCGAATTTTTATGTGCCTTTCTTAAATTGCTGATGAAATAGGAATGTATACCATCCAGTAATTATATAATCTTGCAAGAAGACATTTACAAGCTAGAGCAGTTATTTAGTGTAATTTTTAAAATTGCTTCGTCTTGTCCAAGTCATAAAGTCATCACTTTATAGAAGTGGCGTCTGTAACAGATAAGATAAGATAAAACTCTTTGGTCAACAAGATTGTGTTAAATCATTCCTATTGGCTATTGGACAGACATGTTTCATCTCACGCACAGACAGGAGTGGTCGTCTTTGCGTTTGTTTACTTCCTGTGACCACGCTGAATGAGCACTGTCACGTGATCGGTCAGCTTCCATGACACCTACAGTACCGTGGGCGGGGTCAGTCGTGACCTGAGTGACGTCAGCTGGTACAAAGCAGCGCCAAATACAATTAAACTTAAGGATTTTTTTTTTGGATAGCTCTGAGAATGATTTCTTGACATTGTGCTATAGACGATTTGAAGTAGAGACGTGTTCAGTTGATGGTGTGTACCCGAGGATTGTATTAGAACGCGTGAACTTGTCCAACAATGTTTTCATCATCTCACACGTACCCGTTTTATCCTCGGCCATTGATGTATGCACCCCAGGGAGGCTACTCTCGATACCCGAGCGTGAGTAAAATAGACAGGAGTTTTTAAGTTTTTTGTTTGTTATTTTCAATACTCTTTATATCTATTAGTTCAGAGTCACAAATTCATGGACTAATTGATTATAATTAATTTACGAACCATATCATTTTGTGGGTTCCCTAGAGCCCTGAGTACCCAAAACTGCAGACGATTCCCAACGATATGTTGATAGTTAACATCTGTGTGATTACATGTAATAGTTTACTTGTGTTTGATTACTTGTGTATAACAGAAGTTTTGATATCAACGATGGAAACAATTGACAATCAAAATAGCCATCTCATATTTGATGATGTCCCTGGAAAAGTGCATTGAACTTCATAACTTGATTGAATGACTGAATGACCAGTTTATTATATAGTTACAAGTCTATGATTTGATTGAATGATTGAATTACATGTTTATATAGTTACAAGTCCATAACTTGAATGAATGGCCGTTTATATAGTTACAAGTCTATAACATGATTGAATTACATGTTCATATAGTTACAAGGGTACTTTTCCTTTATCTTACCCCCAAATGTTTTTAAAGTAAAATACAGTATTTCTATAGGGAGCGTCTATTCGCAATCGATTGCGAATAGATTTCAAACCCTATTCGCAATCGGCGCGTGCTATAAATAGCCTAGGCAATCGATTTGCGAATAGTCACTTTAGTAACATTGTTTATAAAATGATGTTTATAAAATTGAAGAGTTACAAGTATTCACTGCGCCTTTCATTGAACCTCCGATTCTATATGTGCATTCAAACAATCTCTAAAATCTATCACTAAACCTAACCCAAAACCCTAAAAACTATCAATAAACCTAACCTAAACCCTAATAACTATTACTTAACGTAACCCTAAAGTCTATCCCTAAACCTAACATCAAAACAAACCATTTAAAAAAAAAAAAAAAAAAAAATTCTTATTCATTATCAATCCATGTAGTATTGTTTGGAAAAAAAAAGCAAAAAAACAAAATTGGCATCAATAAGAATTCGAACCCCGGACCTGCGATGTAGTGTACTATCGTACAATCCATAAGACCACACAGCCACACATCACTACTGAAATTTTTAACCTTATAAAATAAATGTTACCAAGAATAGCAATAACCGGAAGTTACCTATTCGCAATCGATTGCGAATAGTCACTTCGATTTCTATATGGTTCGGGTTAGGTTTAGGGTTAGGGTTACCACGTGTTGTCACGTCGTGCAAATATGTTTTTTTTCCCAAAAAAATATTTTAGGGGTAAGATAAAGGAAAAGAACCGTTACAAGTACATAATTTGATTAAGTGATTGAATTACATGTTTATAAAGTCCATAACTCGATTGAATGATTGAAAATACACGTTTATACAGTTAGTTCTTGAACTCTAATTTTGCTGAATGTTGATTAATTTAATAGTCCTATTATATATAGTACAAACAGTACACACATGTTCTGTCTACATTGCACAGTAATAGTATAGGTCCGTGCCGTACATTTTGTACACGCCGTAAAATATATATAATTGTGTTAGGTGTCTCGGGTGTCAGATGAGATAAGACTGATGGTCACTCCCTACTGACCAGGTATCTTTCAGTATAAGGTCGGGACCCCCCCCCCCCCCACACACACACACACATCAAATACCGTGACAGTCTTTTATTTGTTTAAGCCACTCCTGGTTGTGTTGCCGTGTCCCTGGTCAACTCTTTGGTCACCATGTTTCTATTCACTGGCGGTCACTAGTCACTTAAGATTAGTTTAGTATTATATCGTCACCTTATATTAGGACATGAGAGACGTGAAGTTGTTGTATAGCCTGGCGTACGAGGTAGGCTGTATGGCGTGTAGGGATGTCAATATTGTTAAAAACAAGCTGTCCGGGTACCCGCAAGAAACGCCGTATATTTTACACTGCTATGACCGCTAAACAGTACAACCTAGCCACCAACCAAACTTGCACTTCATTTCACACAGTAGAAGTAGCCAGTAGCTTCCAGTTACATGATATTGTGAACTTTAATGCACTACGAATTGTTATTCCTGCTGTAAATGTATTCGTCGTACTCATGATCTAAAACTACAGTCAAATAAATAGTCAAACATAAAATGTCAACAATAATAACATAACGTTCAGTCAGGCCATACGGGCCCCGCAACTTGAATGTTTATATTATGTCCAGTAGGCGGTGCCATATTTGGTCAATTTACCGAAACACCATTTAGCGAGGGGGTAGATAATCACCATTGATTCAACCAGAAACACAGTTGTCGTTGTACTTGAAAGCCACATTAGCGTCCTGTCATATGATAAGGCGGGGGTGTTGGTTGTTTTGGGACGTCTTGTCAGGCTGATACATACTCTGTTTGCATGTCAATCTGTCAACTTTTCTAAATGTAACCGTGAAAAGAATCGCGTTTGTAATACAGTGTCACACGGCTTCTAATTCTCATAATTGTGCTGACTGTTGGGCAACTAGACTTATAGATTGAGAGTTGTGTTGTTTTTGTTTGAGATGAAATACAATGTCATACTTGTAGATTAAGAGTTGTGTTGTTTTTGTTTGAGATGAAGACCCCAGCTCTTCGAATCGCTAGCTGGAACGTGAGGACTATGTGTCCCGGCATCACTGATGATCTGCAGTCCATAAACGACACACGGAAGACAGGAATAATCGATAGAGAACTTAAAAGGCTAAAGATTGACATAGCATGCCTTCAGGAGACCAGGCTCCCAGACAACGGTTCACTCAAAGAGGCCAATTACACCTTCTTCTGGCAAGGCAGACCAAAAGACGAACCTAGACAGCATGGTGTGGGTTTCGCTGTTAAAAACACTCTTCTACCATCCATTGAACCACCGTCATCAGGCACGGAGAGGATCCTCACTCTAAGACTCAGAACAACTGCGGGCCCAGCAAACATTCTTAGTGTGTATGCCCCAACACTCTATTCAACTCCGGAAGAGAAGGACCAGTTCTATGGAGCGTTAGACCAGGCAATAGCCGGCATCCACAAAGACGAGGCAATCTATCTCCTAGGAGATTTCAATGCTAGAGTGGGGAGCGACCACGAAGCCTGGCCCACCTGCCTTGGACTATTTGGAAGAGGAAAGTTAAATGAAAATGGACAAAGGCTTCTGGAATTGTGCTGCTCACGAGGCTTGTGTGTGACCAACACTTTCTTCAAGTGCAAGGATATACATCAAGTATCTTGGAGACACCCTCGATCCCACCAATGGCACCAGCTGGACCTCATTATCACCAGGCGTGCACAACTAGCTAGCGTCCTACTCACTCGCAGCTATCACAGTGCCGACTGTGACACGGATCATTCCCTTGTCGCCAGCAAAGTACGAATAATGAGGAAAAACTCGTACCACACAAAGAAAAAGGGAAGTCCACGCATCAATACCTCCTGCATGAAAGACCCTGCGATAGCGCAGCTGTTCAAAGACAAGGTGAAGGAAAGTCTCTCAAAGATGTCCCCATGCGTCACCATTGACTCCAAATGGACGCAACTGAGAGACACAATCTATACATCCGCAATACAAGCCTTTGGCAAAAAATCTCACAAAAACACGGACTGGTTTGATGAACATTGGGACGAGATGAAACCCGTCACTGAAGCAAAAAGGAAAGCTCTTATGGCTTACAAGGAAAAGCCTACACCTGACAATTTGCATGCTTTAAAAACAGCTAAGTCACTTGCCCAAAAGGTTGCACGTAAATGTGTCAATACCTACTGGCTTAAGCTCTGTTCCAGTATACAATCAGCTGCAGACATGGGCAATGCAAAAGTCATGTACGAAAACATCAAAAAGGCAACGGGCCCCTTGACGTCAAAAGCTGCTCCCCTAAAGTCCAAAAATGGAGAAATTATTCAAGACCAGGCAGCACAGCTAAAACGGTGGGTTGAGCATTATCTGGAATTGTATTCAACAGTTACCACAGTCTCCAGCACCGCTCTAGATGACATCCCAGATATGCCACTCATGGAAGAACTTGATGTCGTGCCCACACAGGAAGAGCTGAGCAAAGCAATTGACAGTCTAGCTTGTGGAAAAGCGCCTGGGAATGATGGAATACCACCAGAGGTTCTAAAGAGTGGCAAGACAGCTTTACTCCAACCATTGCACGAGATTCTGTCCCTCTGCTGGGAACAGGGCTACATCCCCCAAGACCTAAAGGATGCAAATATAGTGACACTATATAAAAACAAAGGTGATAGGAGTGATTGCAATAATTATCGCGGCATTTCACTCCTTAGTATTGTAGGAAAGACCTTTGCCCGCGTTATACTAAAACGTTTACAAAGCCTAGCATCCCGCGTCTATCCAGAATCTCAGTGTGGTTTCCGGTCCGGTCGGTCTACCATAGACATGGTGTTCTCCATACGACAGCTCCAGGAAAAATGCAGAGAGCAGCAGATGCCACTATACATTGCATTTGTGGACCTTACAAAAGCCTTCGACTTAGTCAGTCGCAACGGGCTATTCCAAATACTGGCAAAAATTGGATGTCCCCCTCACCTACTTGCCATCATCAGACAGTTCCATGAAAATATGCTTGGCACAGTACAGTTCGATGGAGCTAAGTCAGAGGCCTTCCCTGTCAGCAGCGGAGTTAAACAAGGTTGTGTACTCGCACCAACACTCTTCGCAATATTCTTCTCTGTACTTCTTCGATACGCATTCAAGGATAGCAGTGAGGGAATCTGGTTACATACCAGAGCTGATGGAGGACTTTTCAACACTGCCCGCCTCCGAGCCAAGACCAAAACGACGGATGTCCTAATTCGAGAGCTACTATTTGCGGATGATGCGGCACTAACAGCACATACAGAATCTGGTTTGCAACAACTCGTGTCAAGCTTCTCCAATGCCTGCAAAGAATTTGGTCTGCAAATCAGCTTGAAAAAGACAAACATCATGGCCCAAGACACTCGACCTCCTCCTACCATAAATATCGATAATGAAAACTTGGAGGTTGTGGACAGCTTCACCTACTTGGGATCCAAGGTCTCCAATACACTGTCCATTGAAGAAGAAATAAACAGCAGAATTGGCAAGGCAGCCGCAACAATGGCTAAACTAAATAAGCGGGTCTGGCAAAACACCAAGCTAACGGAGAAAACCAAACTGTGCGTCTATCGAGCCTGTGTCATCAGTACACTACTATATGGGAGCGAGACATGGACCACTTATACATCACAAGAGCGTAAGCTTAACAGCTTCCATTTGAGATGCTTGCGCCACATCCTTGGTATTAAATGGCAAGAAAAAGTGCCTAATAGTGAGGTACTAACGCGTGCCAATACCCAAAGCATGTTCTCAATTCTTAGTGAAAGACGCCTGAGGTGGCTAGGACATGTCAAAAGAATGAGCCCCGGCCGCATCCCGAAGGATCTCCTATATGGTGAACTTGCTTCAGGAAAGAGGAAAACAGGTCGCCCACACTTGCGATTTAAAGATGTCTGTCAAAGGGACATGAAAGCAGCCAAAATACATACAAGTGACTGGGAGTGTAAGGCAGAAGACCGATCTACGTGGCGCACAGTTGTCAAAGAGGGCGTCATAGTAGCCGAGGAGCGAAGAATGGAGGAGGCTGCAGACAGAAGAGCTAGGAGAAAGGCCAAAACATTTGGAAGCACAGAACTCGTGTGTAAAAACTGTGGCAAAGACTGTCACTCAAGGATAGGACTGCACAGTCACTCGAGGAAATGCAACCCAACCCAACGGTGATGCACCATCGTCTCGCGAGACGGAAGGATGCCGGATATGACTTGTAGATTAAGAGTTGTGTTGATTTTGTTTGAGATGATACAATGTCAGAGTAAACGCCTAGTTATAACCGAGATATTATAACAGACAGTCTTGCTTTGAACTGACAGGTGGGTGGGACAATGGCTAGAACGCCATTCTGTGTAATATTTGGGGGTATCATAGGGCAGTTAAGTGTGTTAAGTAAACAACGGCTCTTGTCATGTACTGATCCAGTGGAAGGCTCAGCTCTCCTGCCATTAGTGCACGGGAAAGGATAAAACAACAAAGCAAAGGTTGAAGGTCATATGTGCGTGGAATAGAGTCGAGCATACGTCATAAGGTCATCACCATAACATAAGGCAAGGAAAGATAAATCTTCCGAGAAATTATAGCGATGTTGGCATCCTTGGTCTCCACAGGAACATTGTCATGGCTCTCAATAAATATACCAACACATCATTGACACGGATCTAACAACTACATTAACACATCATTGACACGGATCTAACAACTACACCAACACATCATTGACACGGATCTAACAACTACACCAACACATCATTGACATGGCTCTAACAACTACACCAACACATCATTGACATGGCTCTAACAACTATACCAACACATCATTGACATGGCTCTACACCAACACATATCATCAACTATACTCTGTCTATCAACTACCTACCGAACATTAATCACATCGAATGCTACACCACTTGTAACACAAAACATTAAATCAGTTTAACAAACCATTTTGTTAATGTTTTAAATGTGTTTGGTTGTTTGTGAAACTTTGTTGAAATATAAAGAAGGATTTCTAAAGTATGAATCTGTATAAAAGACGGCAATGTCTAGTAACTGGGAGCCTATGTGAGTCAAACATTGAGGATCGCCGTCGTTGCGGCGTGGGGGGGGGGGCAAAAGAACCGGTACTCTGGTCTGGGGCCCAATCACTTTTTGATTGTAAGCTTATTGTGAATGACAGGGGCCCACACATACTCAGCTACCTGGCCCCAATCATCTCTGGCTGAGAGCCTAGCTTCACCATACATCCCATGACCCTGTGATGTACTCTGTGATGTACTCAGAGATGTACTTTGAGACGTTTCTTGATATACTTACAGTTCTAGAAATGTTCGCACAAATCTGATGAATATTAATAGATATATAGTATGATATAAAGTGTTTATAATATTAGCAGTAAGTCTTGGACTGATGGGACATTATAATATTAGCTGCAAGTCTTGGACTGATGAGACATTATAATATTAGCAGCAGGTCTTGGAATGATGAGACATTATAATATTAGCAGCAACTCTTTGAATGATGAGACATTGTAATATTAGCAGCAAGTCTTGGATTGATGAGACATTATAATATTAGCAGCAAGTCTTGGATTGATGAGACATTATAATATTAGCAGCAAGTCTTGGATTGATGAGACATTGTAATATTAGCAGCAGGTCTTGGATTGATGAGACATTGTAATATTAGCAGCAGGTCTTGGATTGATGAGATATTATAATTGTATCATGCCAACTCCCCCACTACACGTAACACAGCCCCGCCCCCCTCACTCTATCTCAACAAAAGATGTTCCCACTTTATGCTTGTTATGCGCATACCCCCTTCCCCCCTCCCCAGCGGTCAAGCCCTGCATTAGTGTCTTTGAAAATGTAAACAATGCAACCCTGAAATCTGGCTCTTGGAATTCATTTCTTCTCTCCCTCATGCCTGGACTTTTCCTCTCCCTCATGCCTGGCCTTCTTCTCTACCCCATGCCTGGACTTTTCCTCTCCCTCATGCCTGGACTTTTCCTCTCCCTCATGCCTGGCCTTCTTCTCTCCCTCATGCCTGGACTTTTCCTCTCCCTCATGCCTGGACTTTTCCTCTCCCTCATGCCTGGTCTTCTTCTCTCCCTCATGCCTGGACTTTTCCTCTCCCTCATGCCTGGCCTTCTTCTCTCTCTCATGCCTGGACTTCTTCTCTCCCTCATGCCTGGACTTTTCCTCTCCCTCAAGCCTGGACTTTTTCTCTCCCTTGTGGCTGGACTTTTTCTCCTAATCACTATTCCTCTAATTAATGGTTGGATGACTACATCCCTTGGTTGTTTTAAAAAAATTTGCTTTGAAGTTTTGAAGGCTCTGGTTATAGGAATTCTCCCATATTTAATAATGTTTAAAACATTTATTTAGCAAACAAGTTTGGCCTGACGGTGGTGGGTGGGGGGCTAGATTTAACACTTAAACTTCATATACAACCCAGAAGCTCCTTCTATACAGAAGATTTATGTTGTCATATGTTAAGTTTGATTTTTTTGTTACCATGTCACGCCATTAAAAGGTTACACACACTACAATTAATTATAATTTCTTTTTCAAGAGCTGTTCACTCTACAATAACTGTTTCTATCAAGGCAACCAGCCAGCTTACTTCTAATAAATTATAGACCAGTAAAAAAATTTTTTTTAAATGTTACTTTTGTTTAGGTTTACTCACCAGTAACAAACAATCAATAACAAAATGTTACTTTTGTTAACAGGTTTACTCACCAGTGACAAACAATCAATAACAAAATGTTACTTTTGTTTAGGTTTACTCACCAGTGACAAACAATCAATAACAAAATGTTACTTTTGTTTACAGGTTTACTCACCAGTAACAAACAATCAATAACAAAATGTTACTTAATAACAAAATGTTACTTTTGTTTACAGGTTTACTCACCAGTAACAAACAATCAATAACAAAATGTTACTTTTGTTTACAGGTTTACACACCAGTGACAAACAATCAATAACAAAATGTTACTTTTGTTTACAGGTTTACTCACCAGGTTCAGATGAATTCCCTCAAGATTCCCCAAGATACAACTCTCCCAAGCCAGGGATGTATGGGGAATATTTTATGGGTGAGTGCCATACAACATTTACTATATAATGTACATTTCAAAATTAATAATAATTCTGTATCAAAGCCACACATTTTTTTTTAAAATGTCAGGCTTTTTAAGGCATTACTTCATATGTTTATAAAGAGCTTTATTATATTATCCTATTATTACATAATTAATTTTGTATAATTTCCAGGGAGTTAACACTAAGTTGTTGGGTCATCTTTACATCATAGTAGATACATTATAACTGAGCCTCTGAATATAAAATAATGTTAAATTGATGGTTTCTTTTGCATTATTCTTTCTCACTGAAACATTAATGCTGTATTATAATCTAATATTGGTAGAGTCATTTCTTAATTTTTGTTGTAGATATTTGAACCTGATAGATTTCATTATTAATAAACTAAATGTCTTACTCTTTGCCTCCTTTATATCAATTAGACCATCCTCCTGGATCAAGTGACCAGTGGTCAGGGGGTCCAGGCGCACTACCCTCTTCTTACCCAGCCTCACTCCTTCCAGGCTCTTCCGGAACATTTCAGCCGTCTTCCTACCCATCAAGCATGCAGCATCACGGAGATTTGGTGGGTGCTAAATTGATTTATTATAACTTACTGTCATGTGATGTCTATCATGTCAATAGTTACAACCATAAATTGTTTTGTCAAGCTGGTGGAAATCTTTGTTTATCAACATGCTTTATGATGTACTAAAATTTCTGTCTGCTAAAAGCACTTTTAAAAATATTTTGGCAGGCAAAAATGACAAGTTTTCACCTTGCAATGAGTAAAATTAATTTAAATCAACATTCCTATACATAATAAGCCATCTATTTGTGAGAATACGATGAATGTGAGTCTAAAACAATCTGATTTACTCTTGTCTATTGGGCATGCATATCATAGAAAGTCAATGTTGACCCATCCAATTAGGACATAAAACAAGTCAAGTTTAACAAGCTTATTCAGTACGATAAAATAAGTCAAGTTTAACCAGCTAATCCAGAATCCAGTAAAGACATAAAACAAGTGAAGTTTAACCAACTAATCCAGTACGATAAAATAAGTCAAGTTTAACAAGCTAATCCAGAATCCAGTAATGACATAAAACAAGTCAAGTTTAACAAGCTAATCCAGTAATGACATAAAAATTAACCAGCTACTTGTAATCAAGGGTCGGTGAATTTTGACCCATCCAGTAATGACCTAAAATCCAGTTTAGTTTAACCAGCTACTTGTAATCAAGGGACAGTGAATTTTGACCTATCCAGTAATGACCTAAATCCAGTTTACTTTAACCAGCTAATCCAGTAATGACCTAAAATCAAGTTTAGTTTAACCAGCTAATCCAGTAATGACCTAAACTCAAGTTTAGTTTAACCAGCTAATCCAGTAATGACCTAAAATCAAGTTTACTTTAACCAGCTAATCCAGTAATGACCTAAAATCAAGTTTACTTTAACCAGCTAATCCAGTAATGACCTAAAA
>MUZC01004139.1:332056-379363 GCA_002072015.1 Radix auricularia | reverse complement strand
GCATTCACTACCACACATGGTCAGCCAACATTCACTACCACACATGGTCAGCCAACATTCACACCACACATGGTCAGCCAACATTCACTGCCACACATGGTCAGCCAACATTCACTTCCACACATGGTCAGCCAACATTCACTGCCACACATGGTCAGCCAACATTCACAGCCACACATGGTCAGCCAACATTCACTGCCACACATGGTCAGCCAACATTCACTACCACACATGGTCATCCAACATTCACTACCACACATGGTCAGCCAACATTCACTACCACACATGGTCAGCCAACATTCACTACCACACGTGGTCAGCCAACAATCACTACCACACGTGGTCAGCCAACATTCACAGCCACACATGGTCAGCCAACATTCACTACCACACATGGTCAGCCAACATTCACTACCACACATGGTCAGCCAACATTCACTACCACAAGTGGTCAGCCAACATTCACACCACAAATGGTCAGCCAACATTCACTACCACACATGGTCATCCAACATTCACTACCACACATGGTCATCCAACATTCACTACCACACATGGTCACCCAACATTTATAATTTTGATACAGATTCAAATTTCCATTATTTTTTTAATATCGAAATTCTTAAACTCTATTTGACTTTATAATTATATTTAAAACTCTCTGGCTCTTATATTTAACCATCTCGCTCTATTTGACATCATTATTCTATGTATGTTTACCAGAATTAGCCTGGTCCAATTTCTAGACATTGAAAAGATCTCATATCAGTATGTCACCTACTGATATATGTTGGTATATTTAAATAATTCATCTCTCTGATATATGGTGGTATGTGATAACTGGCCATATTTAGCTGGGCGGTTGTATGTGATAACTGGCCATATTTAGCCAGGCGGTGGTATGTGATAACTGGCCATATTTAGCTGGGCGGTGGTATGTGATAACTGGCCATATTTAGCCGGGCGGTGGTATGTGATAACTGGCCATATTTAGCTGGGCGGTGGTATGTGATAACTGGCCATACGTAGTATGGCGGTGGTATGTGATAACTGGCCATATTTAGCGGGGCGGTGGTATGTGATAACTGGCCATATTTAGCGGGGCGGTGGGTGGTATGTGATAACTGGCCATATTTAGCGGGGCGGTGGGTGGTATGTGATAACTGGCCATATTTAGCTGGGCCTTGGTATGTGATAACTGGCCATCTTCCTCCAAGATTTCTGCAAGCAGCTGGGACTGTTAAAGTTATTAAGTCTACTTAAAAAACAAATCTCTCCAAAATTACCTCCCCTCCCCTCTGCACAGTTGGACATACGTTGCCTCCCCTTACCTCATAAGTCTGCTTTAACTATTATCTCAGTGAGCTCCCCTGGTCGTTTTTTTCCCATCATGTCCCGCCACCCAGGCTTGACTAGTCCTAGCACAGAGAGGCAGGGGTGCTGCATGGTGGGGGAGTCGTCTTGCCATCCATAATCCTTAACTACTTTACTGATATTTGTTTTCAATTTAAAAATGAGTTTATGGCCCCTCCCCCCTTTTGATTTTGATGTAACATATTCAGTGGTTCTAAAATTAAAATATGTTGCCGTTCTTATTAAAGAATTTAGCAGACTTTTCTTTGATAACCTATTTCATCACAAAACATGTCCAAATTGTAGTGTTTTTCTTTAATAAGATTTCAATTAGTCTGGGAAATAAAGATAAGCTATTAAAGTAATGATAGAAGAAAGTGATGGTACATATGATAGAAGACAGTGATGGGGGCATATGATAGAAGAAAGTGATGTGGCATATGGTAGAAGAAAGTGATGGGGGCATATGATAGAAGAAAGTGATGGGACATATGATAGAGGACAGTGATGGGACATATGATAGAAGACAGTGATGGAACATATGATAGAAGAAAGTGATGGGACATATGATAGAGGACAGTGATGGGACATATAATAGAAGAAAGTGATTGGACATATGATAGAAGAAAGTGATGGGACATATGATAGAAGACAGTGATGGGACATATGATAGAAGAAAGTGATGGGACATATGATAGAAGAAAGTGATGGGACATATGGTAGAAGACAGTGATGGGACATGTGATAGAAGAAAGTGATGGGACATATGATAGAAGACAGTGATGGGACATATGATAGAAGACAGTGATGGGACATATGATTGAACCATCTCAGTCATGTCTCAACTCTGTGACAGTCTGGAGGTCGTGATTGAACCAACATTCACACTAACACTAGGGCTGTCAATTTGTTGAAAAATGCTGCCCGGGTACCCGTCAAAATTTCGAACGGGTATCCGGGTTACCCGTTCCAAACATCACATAATTTTCCCCGTCATGACCGCTATACAATGATACCCAGCTACCTCCCATTCACCTCATTTCCAACAGTACTCTAACGGCCGTCGTTCGTAAAGGACGTCACGTGATTTTGACCGATTTATAACCTCGCTCACTCCCCGGATGGTCACAAAATCTTAGAACCCCCTCTTACAGGTTGTCACAAAGATTTGCAGCGCCCCCGACTCTCATAAAAAGCCGTACTTCCTTTTTGAAAATAAGCATGTGTCAATTAACTTTATTGTCACTTAAGTTTTTATTTAATGGGAAGTTGAACTCTAAAATCGATACACGCTAAATCCACGTAAACCGTTTTTAAATAAATTGTAAGCATTCAAGTTTTTAAGTGGAACTTTCATTTTAAGTTGCACGTTTTGATGTGACGTCACATCTTTAAAACACACCACGCCCTTCGTCACAAATGTGTGACCGCCTCCTCCCCTAGGTGCAAAACGTCATTTACGGATGGCTTCTTATCCTTATCTTAGACTTACTGTTAGTAACTAATTTATTGACTTAAAAGAAGACGAATTTTGGTGTATCATTTTTTAAAATTTTTTTTGGACAAGCCACACGTTGCAACGAACACCCAAAAGACAATCGAATGTAGGGAGGAGATGGGGTAGATAAACAACGTCTATACTATAATCGGAAATCCTTTGTCAGCGTATTTCAAAGTAACTTTAAAGTCAAAGTCAAAGCAGGAATGATTTTTATTTACAAAACCAAACATGGCCTGATTTATCTCCATGCAGTCCGTCCCCGTTGCCGTGACTTACCCATTAATTCATTTTATAATTTTAAATGCTGACAACATTGTACGCATTATTAACATCAGTTTATGTAGGTCAACACACGTTAATAGACACAAGAACCACGAGCGAATGCAAGGGGTGTGGATTATATGAGTGAAGGGGGGCTAGTTAAACGACTTTAGGTAGTATCAATGGGCGTATTTCAAAGGAAAGCTGGTGTCAAAGAAGGGATTTTTTTTAAAGTTCTGAGCCTTGTGGGCCAGGTGAGGATTCCCGCTCTGCAGATAGATAACAAGGCACATTGTCATTGTATCCCTTATGATAGGGATCGGAGTAAAGTGGCTTGCCACTTTAATGAAAATTTCAATGAATCGTTTGAACAGAAGATTATAAATGTTTAGGAAAGATATAGATTAAACTTAATATACCAATTTATAGTTTTAGTAAGTATTATATACTTGCAAAATTTAAAATGGTTTCTTTTTAAATTAATTTTGACTTGTAAACTAATGTTTAAGCTGCTAAAAATATTTTTGTTTAGTAACACAAGTTTCTAATAATATGCCGCAGTGAATAGAAAATAAAATTTCAAATTATTTCAAAAGAAATACACAATCCTCATCATGATACCTTACTTTTCTAAAGAACAACGCAACTGATAACATAAGTTTGTTCCGGTACTTTATAGTGCGCAAAATAAAACAATAGTATTTCCCAAGTCACTCACTCACTAACTGGATTGAAGTATCCGTAACGCTATGACATCCATGTTTGATATTGTATTTTAATGTAAATTGTGCTTTAAGAGGAGTGCAACTATTTTCTCTACAGCATGTATCTGTAATTTATAATTATGTGCATGGCGTCATTGTAGGCCTACATCGTACGTCATTGTAGCCTACACTTTATTTTTGGAAACAACAACGATGTAAAAAGAGGATTTGATGATTTTTAATTATGAAATAATTTGTGTACACATCAGGAAGTTAACTATTTCGTATTTATCAAACTAGATTAAGTTATTTGGGGATTTGGACCACACACCAAAAAGGTTATTGCCACAGGCACCCCTACAAGCCTCAGTTACTTATAACGCACAAGTAGGCTTTGTCAATAAAGATTTATTTTACGATAGAGTGTTCTTTCTCATTTACAAAATGTAATGTCTATTTGTATACACATGATGTAAAGTTTAAGTTGAAAAAAATTCGATAGAACATAGCTGCGTTTAATAGTATGGGGTATTCCGATATCAGCATTATCCACACTTAAAAAACAAAATTGATGTACGAATAGGGACACCTTAAAGTGATGCTAGATGACGTTCTTTTTGCGAATCAATCTTCGCTTTTATTTATGTTTCTATTATTTCATTGTGAAGAAGTGTTAGACTCTGTTAGATGCTCATCATACATTGTTTTTTCTATTTTTAAACGTATTTTGGTCCTCTCATTACCAAATATATATTTGGCTTCGCATCGAAAATCAAATAATTTATTGTCGTTAATATTGTTTTTTTTGAATTTTGATAATGAAAAAGATTATTGTTATTATTATTATTATTTATTATTATTTTTAACATCACATAGGAGTGCTAGGCACTGAGGCTTTTTGTATTTATAAATGTATGCATGTATTTATGTATGCGCGAGTGTGTATTCATTTTTATATATTAGTGTGCATGTGTGTGTATTTGACTAACTATTTACATAATTTTTTACATAGGCAAAACCAGTCTCAACAACCCTCGGATGACTAGAGTGGTCCTCGTCGATTCGACGGACGAACAACACACACACACAACTCATCCTTTTTTCCTTGTCTTAGCTCTTTTTTTCCCTTTACATGTACAGTTAAATAGAACATCCGCAGATAAAGTGCATTACAGATGTAGTTTTAATTGTAAGAAATCGATATTATCTAATGAAAAGATATTAAAACTATTCATTTGGAAATATTGATTGGCCTGTGATCATATGTATAAACTTGTTGTCTGGGAACGAAAACATAAAATATTTGTGTTGCGTTCCTAGCATTTTAAGATGACTAAAACAGCCAGTTTGATCTCTAAACAGTCCATCCTTAGTTCTGACAGAGGACTTTTTTTTCGTATATGATTATTTAAAGCGCCAAAACTTTTTTGTGTTTGGAATTTCTGTTTGACAGATATTTCTCCTTAGATTTACTTCATAGCACACATTTCAAACACACATACACACATTTTCATTTGATAAATTGTTTCGCGAAACACAAGGTTTAACAAAAAAAAATTAAAAAGGGCCGAAGGGGAACCATAGTTTGTTCTTCGTTATTATAGATATTGAAGCTTAATTTATACGGGTACCCGGGTCCCGGGTACCCGTTGACAGGCCTAACTAACGCCTTTAGTTAGACCACTTTTCATTGGCTGGGCCGTGATTGAACCAACATTCACACCAACACCTTTATACCACTTTTCATTGGCTGGGTCGTGGCTTCCTGCCCCACTCACACCCACGTGGATTTCATGTTAGTCTGAAGGTCAGAGGTCACAGCCAACTCGACACATCTGTTGAGCCTTGCGCTTTCTATTTCCTGTTAGCTACCTTCGCCCCCCACCAAACTACCCTCTCCCGATTCCATTAACTTTCATCAAATGTATCCTTTAGTCTGCCTGTGGTCCGGCTGTCCAGTCAACTATTGGTCATCTGACAACGTCACTACAACAAGCTACACTCTCTTCCTTTTCGTATTCCGGCTTTTAAAAAAAAAATCTTTTTTGCGTTCACTTAGCGATAAGGTCATATTCTACATACCACATCTGGAAGTTATTTCCCTTCTTTTGTGTCTGTTTGTTTTGATTTTGCATCCTTCATTCATTTCTTCCCCCCTTTTTTTCATCCACCCTTTTTATTTAGAGCTTCAGACTTACAACCCCCCCCCCCCCCAAATCCTCAAACCACGCCTTGAAACCAGGTTCTGAAAGTACCTCAGCACCTCGATATAAATTCTAACGTTTACCCGCCCGCCCCATGCTCTCTTCTGTTTCTGTCCCCTGATATAAAGTCAAGTTTATTCACTTGCTTGATATCAATTTCAAACGTAAATCTTTGCTCAACAAATCGTGGCTATAAATCATAACTAATAAATCATTACTTAAATAATCATGACTATAAATCATAACTCAAGAAATTCTGGCTCAATAAATGGTGGCTAAAATTAGAAGTAGAGCTATTCAAATATCTTGGAAGTCTTTGAGGACATGGGCCAGTCTGTGAGGACAAGGGCCAGTCTGTGAGGACAGGGGCCAGTCTGTGAGGACAGGGGCCAGTCTGTGAGGACAGGGGCCAGTCTGTGATGACAGGGGCCAGTCTGTGAGGACAGGGGCCAGTCTGTGATGACAGGGGCCAGTCTGTGAGGACAGTGGATCGTATGTGAGGACAGGGGCCAGTCTGTGAGGACAGGGGCCAGTCTGTGAGGACATGGGCCAGTCTGTGAGGACATGGGCCAGTCTGTGAGGACAGTAGATCGTATGTGAGGACAAGGGCCAGTCTGTGAGGACAGTGGCCAGTCAGTGAGGACAGTGGCCAGTCTGTGAGGACAGGGGCCAGTCTGTGAGGACAGTGGCCAGTCTGAAAGGACAGGGGTCAATCTGTGAGGACAGGGGTCAGTCTGAGAGAACAGTGGTCAGTCTGTCACACCAACCAATTCTACGGGGTTTGTGGCAGCGCAAACAAACGTTTTAGGTGACCAAACTATGACGTATTTTTTCATTATTAAAAAAAATACCAACCCTCCGCACCCATTATGTTTGAGAATGGGCTCTGTCGGCTTAGTTTGAGAGTCGCTGTTGCTGATTGGGGCTGACTTGGACTCAGTTTGAGAATGATTTCACCGTGTGCTCAGTTTGAGAGTGGTTGTACTTTTTGTGCCCAGTTTGAGAATGGTTTTACTTTGTGTGACCAGTTTGAGAATGGTTGTACTTTGAGTGACAAGTTTGAGAATGGTTTTACTTTGTGTGACCAGTTTGAAAATGGTTTTACTTTGTGTGACCAGTTTGAAAATGGTTTTACTTTGTGTGACCAGTTTGAGAATGGTTTTACTTTGTGTGACCAGTTTGAGTATGGTTGTACTGTTTGTGCCCAGTTTGAGAATGGTTGTACTTTGTGTGACCAGTTTGAGAATGGTTGTACTTTGTTTGACCAGTTTAAGAATGGTTGTACTTTGTGTGACCAGTTTGAGAATGGTTGTACTTTGTTTGACCAGTTTAAGAATGGTTTTACTTTGTGGGACCAGTTTGAGAATGGCTTTACTTTGTGTGACCAGTTTGAGAATGGTTGTACTTTGTGTGACCAGTTTGAGAATAACTGTAGCATGTATTTCTGAATGCGACCTGGGGCAGGGGCGTAGCCAGGGGATGGGGATGGAGGTTCGAATTCGAAAGTCCCCCCATCGCAACCCACAGTAGTGGAGCCCCCAAAGGAGTATCTGAATAAATTATCTTAAATATTACGCCACCGACCATGTATGCAGGGCCCTAATTGAGGCCAAGCGCCCCCACCCCCATGATCACAAGTCCTCACAATTTGCTTGCTACGCCACTGGTCTGTGGTACAGCTAATCACTCCACCAAATGGACATTGATGATTTTCACTGCAATGTCCGACTCGGGTAATCCCCCCATGATCCAAACACTTAAATAGAAATTTACCGACTTGGCAGGCACATTTAAATATCATACTTTTTTTTTTCCTTTGACTTTCTTCTTTTTAATATCCCATTCCCAACTCCCCCCCACCCCAAATTCTTCTCCGTTTTGCCCACGAGTTACGCCTAAACATCCCGAGCCTGTTAAATAAAACATCGTTACTGTAGCACGAATCAGTTTGGTTCTCTCTTAGCAGATTGGTTTTATGACGTTCATTGTCAAGTACAACTTTTGTATACCATGTACACGCTAATTAATAACTTGTAATTATAACTTATAACCTGGATTGTTTATAGTCGACTCGTCTATTTGTGCTCACTCCAAGACCAATGGATTATTTTTAATTGTTCGGTTTTATTTCTCCCCACAACTAAAAGGAGTGTACCGTAATATTAAAAAAAAAGAGAAAAAGTCGCGCACTTTCACACCTTTTCCCCGTTTTCGTCTGCTCCCCATTGCCTTGCGTCTGCTTCCAGTTGCGCTATCTGGCCCCCTCCTACCCCCCACTCCCCCCCTCCCACACTCCTGTAACGTAAAACAGATGTTGGGGAAAACTCGTCACAGCTGCACTGGTAAAGACTGGCCTCCCAATCGATCCAACATGAACTAATAATTTATCGTCAGGTCGTGAGTCGTGAGAGAACCAGGTAAATGACAATAGTCGCACGGTGGAGTTCTCTCCCCCTTCACAGACAGTAAGGGGGGATCAGAACTTTAGAATATGACCCCATCAGAACTTTAGAATATGACCCCATCAGAACTTTAGAATATGACCCCATCAGAACTTTAGAATGTGATCCCATCAGAACTTTAGAATGTGACCCCATCAGAACATTAGAATATGACCCCATCAGAACTTAAGAATGTGACCACATCAGAACTTTTGAATATGACCCTATCAGAAAATACCCTAGCTGTCCTTAAACTATATTCAGCGGTGTTGAAGCAATTTTTACATAATTTGGTGGCCATTTCGTCCAGTGCTGAGCTGTTTGAACACAGATATTGTGGCTGCTCAAACACTTAATGACGTCACTTAAAATATACAGCACACTACATGTATACGTCACATTTTGAAGATCGGACTATGAAATGACCGGGAAAACTTCAGTTTTTTTAAAGGCTGAGATACATTGGAAAAGAACAAAACATTAAAATAATGCTAAGTCTGTGCCTTTTTTAAAGGTGTGGCATTTTCACTTCCGCATTCACAAATATTCAGTCTGCCAAGCGACCATAATCCATTGATTTTTTTTTAATGAGAAATTTTCAAATACTTGTCGAAAAAATTAAGCAAAAGTGTCTGGGATAAGATTTTTAAATTACAATGTTCATTCGTTTACTCGTGTTTGCAGCACAAAGATTGGAATAAATCAGTTGTATATTGACCTCTATGGTGTGTATCATTAAACGTGTCAATTTGATGGCGTGCGTGGGGCACACGGTCAGCACATGGCCACACGTGGATTGATGTCGTCACTGGTCCTCAAACCTTGAGAACAAACACTTGGGGCGAGTTAACTGCATGTTTCTAATGTTCTCGTACAGATCGCGGTGGCCATGATGTAGGTCTGTCTATGGCTCAGTTCAGCTACAGTGGCTGTATGCTGGGAGCCTTGCTATATCATTAGAGACATCACTGTTGGCTGGGAGCCTTGCTATATCATTAGAGACATCACTGTTGGCTGGGAGCCTTGCTATATCATTAGAGACATCACTGTTGGCGTTACTTTCAAAACATAATATGACAGATAAATTGTGACGTGTTTGGCCATTAATCTCATCATTATTCAGTGTCCTACAGTACATTAATATTGGTTGTTGCTTATTTAAAAAAAATATTTTTTGTTGCTTTTTTTAGGAATAAAGAACAACATCCAATTGTTAATGAAATAAAAGTTGACAGAATTATTGTTTTGAGCGACTATAATTCAGTTGACAGCAGCATGTTTCTGGGAATCGCTGTCTTTGGCACTTTGGTAGCGATTACAATCATTCGGTGTTAATTCCGTCGTTTCCAAGTTGAAGAATTTCTTGGAGGGAAGGGGAGCTAACTCTGGCGCGGAGCGCACATATTGATCGCTGAAATCTGGCAACCACATGATGGGCCAAGTAAGTCTAGGCGGGTGGGGAAAAAACATGTGTCGGGGTGGGGGCGGGGGGCTGAGCGCGGAGAAAGGAAAAGTCATTGACGTAGTGAGTCTGAAAGGTTCTATCTATCAGCTAGAAAACATTTGTCAGATGTTCTGTTGTCGGAGATTGTGCAAAGATTCTAGGAGCTCCTCGCTAGATTTATTTCTGATTGTGCTGGATTGGGCCCGGAGCCTGGATTATGTAACGAGATCGACCGCTCGGAGTTTGATGGCCGTTAAATTTGTGACCACCAATCTTTAGTTTGTGATTGATTGGATTACTTGCCTCTGGAGGTTTTGTTTTTACCTGTGATATGCTCGAACAAGTATAAACCAAGGGCCAGGGGCAGCCAATGGTTGTTGGATTTAGTCAAATAAATTCAGGCCCTGTCAGTTCTTTAAGAAAATAATGCCAGATTTTTATTAGGTTTTTTTTTTTTAAAAATAAAAAATTGTGTTCAAGATAAAGTGAATTCCTATAAATTTGCTTGTTTTCATCATAAAATATTATTGTTTAGTTGAACTCGGAGTGATACAGAGTGGATTTAAATATGATTTGACATGAACTTCCGTTAGGGTGTTCTGGTATTGTGTTATATCTTCTGTGATTTATTCAACATTCCAAGCTCTGGATTATTATTTTAACGCATCATTTGTTAACGTGATACTGGAGACGAGATCATTCATAAACATGGATTAAAATAATGGATACAACAAACAAACTTCTGGGGAGTTTTCTCTGGATAACCGGAAGTTTTGCCTGCTGACTTTATGTCACTATTACCCTGTCAGTGATTCTCAAACATGTATCCCGGTCACTCTCACTATCCATGGATGGCCCCTCCCTCCAACATGTCGGGGACCAATGAGAATTGGGGGTGGGAGTCAGCTACCCCTGTCTACCCACCCCACCCGCACCATCAGCAGGGGTTACCATGGAAACAGACGCCACCCCCACCTAGTACAGCCCAGAGTTACCCCCCATCTTGTCAGTATGAGAGGAGGCGACTGCCATATTATGATTGTTCACAGTATTATTGGGTGGGTGTGTCTTACATTCACAGTATTATTGGGTGGGTGTGTCTTACATTCACAATATTATTTGGTGGGTGTGTCTTACATTCACTATATTATTGTGTGGGTGTGTCTGTCAAGTTTACATTCACAATATTATTTGGTGGGTGTGTCTGTCTGTCTTTCATTCACTATATTATTGGGTGGGTGTGTCTGTCTCTTACATTCAGTTTAATAGCTTATTCCATGAGGCATTGTACATCTCTATAATACATAGACAGTCATTTCACATTGTGCTGTTACTTAAACTGTAATTATTGTACTTTGTAATTGAACGAATAAGGCACTGTGGAAATACATTTTAAGACACAAGTTTTGTTAAGAGTTCGTCCATTTTAACTCTTTCTTGCCCTACTCAGTTGTGTAATACCCCAGTAACAGGTGCCCCTTGTTTTTCTAACAAACTTTGATCAAAGACAGTAACTTCGTTTTTCCCAGCATCACTGCTTATGTAAGTTGAAGCAACCCCCCCTCCAAATCCTACCGATACATGGAGTGGAATTATTGTCAAGATTATTTTTATTCAATTCAACTTGACTCAGTTCAGTCATGACTGCATCAACCGAAGGACTTTTGACCCCTTTAGAAATGGGTCAAGCTGTTTTATTGTGTCACAATTGATGAACTTAAAATTTTTCACATAGTGATTTAGACCCATCTAAAAATTAAATGTGATATTCAAATATTGGCAAAAAAAAATTAAGTAAATTTGTGGGAGTTAACAAAAAAATCATGTTAAGCCTGGTCCCTTTTGGAACTCAGGGCGTGTTAGCGCATTTTCGTATTATGTATCAGTACTTATGTTAGATATCAGCATTATGTAGTTATCAGTAATTGTGTTTAGATTTTAGACATATTTTTATGAATTTTCTTGTGTAATGAATATACCTGACATTTTTTTTTATTTAAAAGTCATTTCTTTACATTTAAAAAAAAATTATTTTCTCTTTAATCTAACTACAAGTCACCACAAATGATGACGTAAAACTCTCTAAACTTTTACACACATTCTAATGACGTCAAAAAAAAAAAAAAAAAAAAAAAAAAAAAAACAAACAAAAAAACAAACTAATTCTTTTGCACGCCTTCGCACCACTCTTGAATGCTTGAAATACTATGTATTCGACTTCCGGCAATGGCGGCCGTTCCCTGCGCTAGTGTTACCTCTCGATTCGAAATATTTTTTGGTAGTTTTAACGGGGTTTTTTAACGGATCGAGTAACTGAGTGTTGATGCACAAATGGCAGGTCAGGACATACAAAATACATATATACCTCATGGGTCTAGGACTTATGGATGCTGAGATCAAAGGTGATGACAGACGGACGGACGGACGGACAAAACGGGTGCAATAGCGCATTCGACTTCTCGAAAATGCGCTAAAAATGAGTAGTACGATAATTTCTAGAGCTGCTATATTTTTTACATAAAATTCTTAATTTAAAAAAACAAAAACATTCAATCATCAGACCTTAAAGTCATCTCAAAACACCCCTAATACACAAAGTCAGCTCAATGCACCCCTAATACCCAAAGTCAGCTCAATACATCCCTAATACCCAAAGTCAGCTCAATGCACCCCTAATACCCAAAGTCAGCTCAATGCACCCCTAATACACAAAGTCAGCTCAATACACCCCTAATACCCAAAGTCAGCTCAATACACCCCTAATACCCAAAGTCAGCTCAATGCACCCCTAATACCCAAAGTCAGCTCAATGCACCCCTGATACCCAAAGTCAGCTCAATGCACCCCTAATACCCAAAGTCAGCTCAATGCACCCCTGATACCCAAAGTCAGCTCAATGCACCCCTGATACCCAAAGTCAGCTCAATACACCCCTAATACCCAAAGTCAGCTCAATGCACCCCTAATACCCAAAGTTAGCTCAGTGCACCCCTAATACCCAAAGTCGGCTCAATGCACCCCTAATACCCAAAGTCAGCTCAGTAGCTCAATACACCCCTAATACCCAAAGTTAGCTCAGTAGCTCAATACACCCCTAATACCCAAAGTTAGCTCAGTAGCTCAATGCACCCCTAATACCCAAAGTGAACTCAGTAGCTCAGTGCACCCCTAATACCCAAAGTCGGCTCAATGCACCCCTAATACCCAAAGTCAGCTCAGTGCACCCCTAATACCCAAAGTTGGCTCAGTAGCTCAGTGCACCCCTAATACCCAAAGTCAGCTCAGTAGCTCAATGCACCCCTAATACCCAAAGTCAGCTCAGTAGCTCAATACACCCCTAATACCCAAAGTTAGCTCAGTAGCTCAATACACCCCTAATACCCAAAGTCAGCTCAGTGCACCCCTAATACCCAAAGTTAGCTCAGTAGCTCAATGCACCCCTAATACCCAAAGTCAGCTCAGTGCACCCCTAATACCCAAAGTCAGCTCATTAGCTCAATGCACCCCTAATACCCAAAGTCAGCTCAGTGCACCCCTAATACCCAAAGTCGGCTCAATGCACCCCTCATACCGAAAGTCAGCTCAGTAGCTCAATGCACCCCTAATACCCAAAGTCTGCTCAGTTACTCAATGCACCCCTAATACCCAAAGTCAACTCAGTAGCTCAATGCAAATACCCAAAGTCAGCTCAGTGCACCCCTAATACCCAAAGTCAGCTCATTGCACCCCTAATATATTCAACTGTCTTAAAATCATATAATTTATCAATTTTCACAAGTTTTATCCAGTTTAGACTGTACCAATTATATGGACAAATTTAGAAAGGACTAATTCTTTTCTATATGATAGAATGGTTTTAGTAACTTTGGAAAACCTAAAAATTTTACAGCTGAAAGCCAGATTGAACACTTGATCTAATTATTGATGTTTACTACATTTGTGATTATCTAATATTACAGTATTATGTCCATGTGTGATCTTCTGTCCAGCATAAGATTGTTATCTTTTAAATAACCAATCAAAATGATTTGTTTCAATTTCCAGGGAAGTCACCATCCACCACCATCCAGTCTTCCATCCGTCTCATCGGACCAACAGAAATCCTATGACACTGGTAAACATTTTAGAGTGTTGTCATAAATTATCAAATATACTGCTCAGTACGCTAGTAAATTGTGTCATATACTAATTATATAATTAATATAATATAGTATTGGAGTTTTTAGTCAATTTATGCTTCTGGTCACCATGAATACTAATTCTGAGCAGATTTGCATGTGTTTGACATCAATCAATTAAAAAAGTCTCTTCTATCTACAATAAGTTATTTATCTATCCCTGAGGTCAAAGTTGATCTTACACCCAAGAATATCATTCTCCCTGGCTGTGTCAAGCTTTCCTTCTATTCATTTTATTTAATTTTTTATTAATTTCTATAATATATATCTATAAATAATTATATTTTTGTAATGTAAATTGTTGTTACACCAATTATTTTGCTACTTACAAATGAAATCATTCTGCACCATAAAATTTAAATTGAGTCACTATTGAATGATATTCTGTTGATCAATTTAATGCAATGATTTTACTTAGTCTTTTTTCTTTGTTATGTTCTTTACAACTTGTTTGTTATGTTCTGTACAACTGGTTTGTTTGTTATGTTCTGTACAACTTATTTGTTTATGTTCTGTACAACTAGTTTGTTATGTTCTTTACAAGTTGTTTGTTATGTTCTGTACAACTAGTTTGTTATGTTCTGTACAACTAGTTTATGTTCTGTACATCTAGTTTATGTTCTGTACAACTAGTTTATGTTCTGTACATCTAGTTTATGTTCTGTACATCTAGTTTATGTTCTGTATATCTAGTTTATGTTCTGTACAACTAGTTTATGTTCTGTACAACTAGTTTATGTTCTGTACATCTAGTTTATGTTCTGTACATCTAGTTTATGTGATACTTTCATCCAAGGAGATGATCAAGACGAGTCATCTAATGGTCCAATCAAAATGGAAAAAACTGACAAGGACGGGGAGAAGGGAGATAAATCAGGAGACAAATCGACAAAATCAGGATCTCAATGTGGAGAGCCTCCAGTCAAACGTTCTCGGTACGAACACGAACCTTTCATTACCTGCACTTATATGATCTCTAGATAAAACTAACAACTACAGGCATCTTATAGTATTTGATTGCTATATACAGATAAAATTAACAACTAGAGTTATCTTACATTATTTCATTGCTACAACAGTAGTTTTAAAACTTAAAGGTTTACTGCAAGTAGAAATCCACTTCAGTTATTTCATTTTTTTTTTAATGCAGGACACATGGAAAAGCCAGCAGCAATCACGAAGATGGGTAAGCGTTTGTACTTTTGTCAGCCTGAAATCTTACATGTCAATATTAAATTTTGTTTTTGACTTGAATTAATTATTTTAAGTTTAGTAGTTTTTAAATGAAATCAAATTTTGACAACAGAATAACAGCTGAGCTTAAAAAAATTTTTGTGCATAAATCACTTCTTATAAAAGTAAAATTTTAAAATAAATCTATTTCAAATAATGTTAAAAAAGTACAAGATTGATTTTTTTATTTTAAATTTTAACTTGAAATAAATAGAGCTCATTTACAGGGATCTGACCAAATATGTAAGATAGTATCACTTTATTTTGTTTACCAAGTAGGAAACATGGGGCAGTAGAAAAGTTTCCTAGTGATTATTTTTTTTTTAGTTAAAAAAACATCAAGGTCTTTAGGATCTAGTTATAAGTTCATATCACAATGCAGCAGATGTTGGGGCTAATGATTTGCCTTCAGAGAGATGTCTGTGTATGTTTTGTGATTGTTTATTGTGATGGGACAAATTGATATAAATATAAAAGAGGGAAAGGAGGGAACACACGGTTTAGTCTTTTTACTGCAAGAGATGCTCATCAATCAGATTCCCATAAACAATTTAAAAATATTATGGTTACTTTAGTAACAATAGCAAAAGTTCAGAACACATATTAGCTAATGGATTTATTGAAGGCGAGGCTGAATCAGTGTTAGGATATCTTATATGATCTTAAGAGATTAAAGATTAAAACCAAACAATATAGAAGTTTTCTTAAAATCCTTTAAAATTTTCCTAAATTCCACTATTTATATATATAAACTAAGCTCCTTGCTTGAAGGTGCATGGGACAGAGTTTGCTGACTGCCTGTCACGTCACGTACTAAACTTAAATTTAAATGTCCCGGGTTTTTTCCAGGAATGAGATAATTAACATGAGGTCATGTGATAAATTGGCAGCTAATAAAAATTCAAAGTGAGTATTGTGTTCATTTTTACTGACACATACTTGTTTTTATTTCTTTTATTTATTTTTTTTTTTGTTACTCAATTATGAAACCCCCCCCCCCCCAAAAATGGTCAGAATTGAGTTATATTTAATCTTTAAAGGGATTAGATTAACAAAGGAAGTAGACAGCTCAAAGAATGGAAATGCCTGAAAATGGACACGTTAAAAAAAAAAATTAACCACAATTATTCAAAAATTCAATATTCTATCCGAGGCCATGGAGGCTTAGAGAAAAATATTTGTTAGGTTTTTTTTCTTGCTTTGTGAACTTTGTGCTGGTGTTTTCCATTTTTTCAAATGTTATCTTAGCCCCCAGCCCTCTACCCCCAACACCAACTAGGTTAATAAAGATTGACTTCTTTATTGAGGATGAAGATTTCTTGCTTTAAAAAAACTAAATTTGCAGAAATTATTCAAGTCATAAGTCATGTATGTCCTAAGATATTCCCATGGAATATTACTGGACTATGATTGACAACAGTTGGTAGTCTGCTGTCACCTTCCTTCTGAAGATACACCTGTTTTATTTGTGCCATTAAAATTTGTCAGACCTTAAGAAAAATCAGACTTTTTATTCACCTGAACGAATTAACTTTCAAATATTTTCCCTAAGAGATTAATTGTAACCAAATCAACCTGATGAGATCAGGAACCTTAACATATTCAACTTAGAGAGCTTTAAAGGAACTCTCCTTTTGAGGAGTTTGTTTTTAGGATGACATTGTCCAGTTATTCAATTCAGCCTGAGTTTTTATTAAACACCAACAGTTGCAATGCAAGATTTATGTTGGATTCAGTCTTAGTTTACATTGACGTTTATCTTTGATTAATATTCAGAAATTTAAAAAATGTTTGTTTTGTTTGTTTTTAGAAAGCATAAAAACTTTTAAAACAATGCGTTGTTTAAAAAAAATGAATGAAGTTAAGTAGAGGCTGAGCTAGTGGCCACCAGTTGGTGTAACTTTTGTTGATCTAGACATGTCACTTTACACAGAAACAAGCAGGAAGATGAATCAAATCTGACCCCCGCCGACAAAGCAGAGAGAGAACGGCTGCGTCGTCAGGCCAATAATAATAGAGAAAGGTACACTCACATGAGGGCCAACGCTCAGTGTCTGGATCAAGGGCATTGTTGGGGGATTGTGCTAACAGTATAGTAGTCAAAACTTGACAAGAATCTTAAGTTGTAAGACTTTTGAAAAAACACAGTTGTTTATTGTGGATGCAAGTTTATCTGATGGGAGGTGGGGGATGGGTATAAATCTATAAGATTTGTTCTTAATCATTTTGGAGCACACTCAAACAACAATGATCTTGATCCAGTTCTCTTTTGCAATCTTTTTTTAAAAATTTCATTTCTTGTATATTCAAATTTTCTTTCTTTTTTTCTTTCTCTCTATTTTCCCCCACCTGTAATAACTGCCCCTCCCCCACTTGGCCTTTTAAATGTTGTTCCCCCCTCCCCCCATCAATGTTCGGACACCCCCATCCTTTAACATAAATCGTCTGTGTGATCGGCTACTTTGTGGGATAGCAGAAATAGTGAAGAGGAAGATTTGTCGCCAGCTGCAAAAGCCGAGAGAGAGCGGTTACGTCGGCAGGCAAACAATGCTCGGGAGAGGTGAGAGCCTTTAGGTTCTTGCAGTCATTAGATTAGTCAATATGTACAAGAGGTACCACTGGCCTAGTTATACTACCACTGACCTAGTTGTACTATCACTGGCCTACTTATACTGACCTAGTCACAAAAAAATACAAAGATTCTTTTAGTCTAACTACACTCATACTACACTTTAAAAATCTTATAAATGCATCATCACAAATTTGACACAGCTCACAAACGCGATACAATCAAACAAGCGTGACAATCAAACAAACGGGACACATCAAACAAGCAAGCAGGACACATCAAACAGGCGGGACACATCAAACAAATGGGACACATCAAACAGGCGGGACACATCAAACAAGCAGGACACATCAAACAGGGCACATCTCACAAACAGATATCACAGATATCAGTTGCCGAAGGTGCAGCCCAGCGTATGTGATGACTCAATAGTAATCAATTCAGACATACTTGTATCAATTGTCTAAGGTACAACGTATGTGAAAAATGCATGCCTCAATTCAGACATACATGCATCATGAAGCTATATTTCTACAGGATCAACTTAATATAAAAAAAATCTATTACATTTAACGAGCCATAAATTTAAATAATATTCTTTATATATAAAAAAATGTTTTAAAAGAATTAAATTTAAGGCCAAAGTAAACTTGTGATATTTTTAATTTTTTTAAAATTAAACATCTGACCAAGCTTTAATTGATGAGTGCCCTCCCCTAACCTGGTCCATGAGCATTTGGTCTGCCCTGTCCACCAACCGAACTTTGATTTCATTCATCAATTTCATTCATTGTCAGCTTGTTGTCTTGTCCTCCTGTGCTCATTCTATTTTTAGACTTTTTTTTTCTTAAAACATCTATAATATTATTAACAAGACACATATTCCTAGAACTAGATAAGATAAGTGCATTCATTAAAGTTGTTACAAAGATGTTGTAATAATGTTTGTAATTTGTTCTATTTTATTACCATTTTAAACATTTAATTTTAAAACATTGTCTTTCATTGAAAAAAAGTCTAGCACTATTATTTCTCACATTCAACATTTTCACCAATTAATTTTAACTTTCACTGTAGTTATTTAATTTTCTTTTTTGCCTGAATAGCTTAGAGCAGGGTTACCAACCCAAGAGGCTTTGACACATTAATAGGGGGGGGGGGGATATATTAGGTCACATGTTACAATCTTATGTCTTAGCAAAGTGCTAAATTTAAATATTATAATAATTGTTAATCAGGAATCTCTTGAAATTAAGTTTTTGATGTGATGGAGGCCATCAATTTGCTCCCCGTCTTAAATTAAACACATACAAAATATGTGGACTTGAAACATTTTAAAATCATGATATCATTTTAAAATAATTTTAAGTTATTATTTCAACTGAACTGTAATTTATAACAACAACAATTTATAAATAATGTCCATAGAAAATTCCAGATCTCTGATTATTGATTATGGTATAAATATATCGACGATCAGCTGCCATCTTTGAAAGTTAAGTTAATGCTTTTTGGTCTCTGTGTCCAGGGTCAGAGTTCGGGACATCAATGAAGCTTTTAAAGAACTTGGTCAGATGGTGACTCTACACTGTAACTCTAGCCAGCCCCTGACTAAACTGATGGTATTACAACAGGCAGTCAATGTCATCACGTCACTAGAGAGTCAAGTTAGAGGTCAGGACATGTCATATAGGCTCATGTCTTTTGTTTTAGTTGCTTTTAACTCATATTTTAAATACATTGGCTTTGGAAATTGAAAGCATTCTCTAGGAAGAATTCTATAACAACACTTAATTGAAAAGTAATTTAAGAGCATTGTTATGTTAGTTAGTGCACTATACTTTATTACAGCTTTCTTAATCTCTATAATATAACTTATTTTTCAGAACGAAATTTAAATCCAAAAGCTGCCTGTTTAAAACGTAGAGAGGAGGAGAAGACAGAAGACATGCCAGGGAGGGCTTTATCTTCAGATGAATTAGCATCTGGACTGACCAATAAGGTTGGTAACATTTTGTAACATGACCAGACAATGCCAAAAAATCTTTCTCAAACATTATAACTATTTGGTAAATGTTCATTACCCTTCCATACCAGATTACTTTACAATTTGGCAAACAATTGGCGATTTTTAGGTGTCTTAGACTATAGCATTACACTGACACAGATCAGAACCATGCTTAAAAGCAGTGTTTGGTTTTTTAAAAAAAACACAAAAAAACATGTTCCTTTTCTTACCAAAATTTAAAGAAGAAAAACTTTACTTGACTTTTATGTTTGTTAATGTTATTCTCTTTTACTTGAGAATGGATGGAAATTAGTGATTGGTTGGGAGCTGTTCATAATTCTATTTTTATGCAGAGATAAAAAGATACTGTTGATATTGAGGCATACAAGACTGCTTTTAAATCTAATATATACAATGAAACTTCTTTTTGTTGTTGTTGTTAAGATGCAGATTTTTGTCTTTCTTTTAACATCACAATGTTACCCTAGTGACCAAATTTGTAAACATTCGCTTTGTTTACTTCAGTTTTGTGTGGGTTTATTTTAAGACATTATTATTTTGATCTTTGGTCAAACCATGGCAATAGTGTAAAAAAAACAAAAAAAAAACTGACTCTTATTGGCGCCAATATATGTGTCACGTCATTGGGTAAATAAATTTGAACATGCCTTTGAATAATGGGAAAGACAAAAACCTCACACGGTTAGCGATGCTGAGTGGTCAAACCTACAGGTAGCAACACTAAATATTATATAAGTGACTATTTTTTATTTAAAATTAGATAGCACTAAATAATGTCAAATATTTAACCTAAATTAGTTGGTAAAATATACAATAATATTTCTATTTTGTTGATGAATTCATAAAAACACGAATAAGCAAACTCCACTTCAGTATTTCTTTTGTTTTTTTCTGAGACTAAGTCTATATTGTATTAATATGAAACAAATTAGGTAGAAGCTAATATTTATCTGTTTTAATCGTATAATTAACACCCTATGAAATAGTCAATTATAATAATCAGTCCTGTCACAGAGATAACATTTTCTGGAAACAAAACAAAACCTATTAGACATTTATTTTCAAAAATACAATTTCTGTGGAGTTCAGCTGATTTCAGGTGAGATGAATGCATGTTTCAATCATCCCAGAGGACCACTAGATGGAAATATTGAACTGTTACCGTTTTCTGTATCTTTTTTTAATTAATCTCATAATAAAGTAATAATATTAAAACACGAGTAAAGCATCAGCTTTTATTTGTTTTATTTCATTTTTTTTTTTCAGTGTCCACCTGAACCAGGTAAAGGTTCCTGGCATGGGGGTTGGTAGCACCCCCCTCTTCCTTTTTGAGTGGATACACTTATGTGATGGTGTGGATGGACAGCAAGAAATTTCCTTTCCAGATATGTCATTAAGTACCTGTTGTGACCGTGAACATGTCTCTACTGCTGAATAGGGGGAACTCATGCCCGGCAAGTTACCTCCCATGAAAACATTATGTTAACTTTTAACAATGAGGAAAACAATTTTATTTTTGTGATTTAGATATTTCCACAGAAATAAATTTCCCAAGTCTTTCCTTGAAGCTTTGGTCAAAGTACCACCAGCGTTTAGTTCACTTCTGCCAACAACTTTTTGACCATCGACACTTAAGTTTTAATTTAAATCTGCCAACATTTTCTTTTAGGATGAAAACATTTTATAACATAATTTTTAAACTAAAACTGCTATATAAAACTGCTCTATTCTAATGCACAAAGATAAACGCTGTTAATAATTTTAAGATTATTCCTTTAGATGTTGAAGGTTTTATGGGCTTCCACAGTTGTTTTTAAGTGTCGAAGAGGAAACATTTTTACTGATGGGTTTTGATGTAGTCATCAGTGTTGTTCTATTAACTGCTGTCATGCTTAAAATTAAAGATCTAATTTCAGAAATTTAATGAATCTCAAAGATAAACCTTTTTTTAATGTATATTTTTAACAAGCCAGTTTTCATAGAAAGACTTCAGAAAAAAATATTTTGTGCTTCACGAAGCCAACTGAAATCTTTTTTTAAGATTATGTTTCTTTGGGGGGGATTTTTTAAGTAATATTTTTAAAAAATAAAATGAAGTTCGACAATTGACATCCTGATGACTAAATGTAAATTTTGTGAGACCAGATCTGATGTCATTTTAATTAATACCGTGCATAGTCATTTAACATAAGTTTAGGCATAAGTTTAAGTCAAATGTAAAAGTGCACAATTGGTCCTCTGTACACATCTGGTCCTCTGTACACATCTGGTCCTCTATACACATCTGGTCCTCTGTACACATCTGGTCCTCTGTACATGACTGGTCCTCTGTACAAAACTGGGCCCCTGTACACAACTGGGTCTCTGTACACAACTGGGTCTCTGTACACACATGGTCCTCTGTACACAACTGGGCCCCTGTACACAACTGGGACTCTTGACAACTTATCTCTGGTTTTTATGTGTTGACATTTATTTAATATGATCTGATGTTGTGAGAATGATCTGTTGCCTCAGAAGTGTTCACTTTTACTTTTACACTTCTTGATACATTTGTTGTGTCTTACTATTGGGGAAGTGGGGGGAGGGGTGTCCATTTATAGAAAGTTTTAAAAGTAATGTTTGCACATGAAAACTGAACATTAGCAAAATTATATTTTATTGAAGGAAGAATTCGCAATATTATTTCATAAAATCATTGGGCCTTTCTGTTTATTTGTTATTTTATGAAGTAAAATTATAAGTGAGTTTTAATTTTTTTTATATTTTAAATAAAAAATTAATGTTTGGAATGATGAATTAATCTGTTAGTTATTTTTGACAATGTACTTCAACTACTGACTTTTTTTTAACATAATCAGAACACATTTAAGATGCTTTAGTTTCATTTAAGTTTGAAAATCTTGAGGTTTTGTGTCTGAAATTGTTGAATGCAATGAGGAGATTGGAATGTGTTCTATTGAGTTTATTTCTTTAGCCTAGAAATTTCATGAAATTTTTGTGCTTCTTTTATTTACTTACGTTTTTTATATGACTGGAAATATAACAACTGCTGGAATTATTTTTTTATCATTATACTGGGCATTCTTCCTGTGAAATAATTCTATTATATTTTTTTATTTGTAGAACCAGCTAAAAGAAATTATGAAGCATTCATTGTTTTTATTTCAGCTCGAATAGACTCATTTTAAATTCTAAAAACCCTTAAACTTAAACAATGAATTTGTAAATTTGTATCAGTATGTTGTATCTATTTCTGCAAGGCAAATTTTTCAAATTTTCTGTTGAAAATTAACAGAAAAGTTATTTACAAAAAAATATTGAATAGCAAAGAAAGGAATGATTAGTATTATGAAATATTTGTCAAGTTTGTAATATTTGATGCAGAGACATTTTAACCTGAAATATTTCAGATCTTTATAAATGAAATATACCACTATTTGTCAACTGCTGCATAATTCATCTTTAAAACCATTTTAGAGTCTAACAATATTTTTATTTTTTGGACTCTTATATTATTTATTTAGATTTTTAAATTGTTTGCATTTTTTTGTCTTATATTTTTACTGTCCCTTTGGTCAAATTAAATTTTTATGTTGCGTTAGAATGCGCATTGTCTCATGTTTCTTCAACTGCATTCAGGAACATCGTCTAGAAAATTGATGTTTGGCATTTTTGTATTTTAAACTAAAAATCAAATGTAGACACAAATTGAACTGTCCCTTCCAATTTTTATTAGGGCGTGATATTTAGTACCTCAAATGATTAAATAGTGTGCATTAATATTTTGGTCTTTTAAAGTATTGATAAGGTTTTATTTGGTTTGATCCTGAGCTTATTGTTTCAGACTGAATAGGTTGTTTGTTTTTTGTTGTTTTTTTCCACTGGCATTTAATTGTATATAAAACTTCATTTAAAATAATAGATCACAGCCAATGGTTTCTTCATCACTTGTCTTTTCTTACTTGTACAATTGATATACTGCTGTTGACATAGTGAAGAGACCTAAATGTTTTGAAAGCAATGTTCTAATTTCTGAATGCAACTTAAAAGAAAGCTGTTTCAATCCTGCAGTCATTACATCAGAGCTATTCATGCCAAGTAAATTTTTTTTTTTTTCTTTTTTTTTTTTTTTTTTGTAATTATCTTAAACTGACAACTTGTTAGGCCAGTTGAAGTCAATTATTTGTGTTCATCAATTAGCCCACCCCCTCACAACCTCCATATTTTTTGTTTGTTTGTATGGTTGTCATGGTGACAGTGAGCTGATTTTCTTTTATTGTGATCTTGTGTTAATAGAGAGTTCTTTAGACTTTTTTAAAAATCTTGAAATTGTTCAATTTTATATTTCCCTAACAAATTGGCGTATGTGTCTGCTGGGGTCCAGTAACCAATATAAGGATATGAGAAAAGTGATTTAGATTTGAATGTAACTTTGTTCCATCTTGGCCACAGTTTTTGAGTTGCCAATGTTATAGTCTGGTAGTTGTATAGATTTTATTTTTACTATTTTTTTATTGTGAGCAAGAGAAACTTGTTAAAACAGTTTCTTGATACTCATTCTGACTTCAATATTCATGCACACACATACACAAAATATTGATGATAAATTTTGTTTGCCATGTTGTGGAACTTGACATAATATCATAGTGCCTATTAAATGTTGTTTCTCTCTACTTTGTACTGCATTGATGCTTGTAAAGGAGACTACTCTATGAATTGAAGCATATTTCATCAGAAAGCTCTACTTATGAGTATGTTGGCATACTCTTACCTAGGTTCACCAACTGTTTCAAAAAAATGATGGCAGTTTTTATGGTTGTCTGGTGGAGTTCTTGTTTGTTTGTTTTTTTTTAATGTTGAATTTTTATAACTCAATTTCATTGGCTGAGGTTTAAAAATTGCATTTTAACCAACCCTTTCACTGTTCATGTGTCATCACTCATACCAATTTTTAAGAAATAATGCATCGATCACAAAATCATATTTTCATATTGTATCACATAGTTAAATATGCAGTTCAAAATAGTGAGAAATATACAACCTGTATATATTGAAAATATTTTTTGTCATATTTTTTTTCTTTGAATATGAAATAAGTTGTATGATTAATACATAGCTGTCAATAAAGAATTAATGATATGTAACTACACACGTATGTGTACCACATGCTGTTCCCACTGCCCAGACTGTATGTTAGAATATGTTCTTTTATTTGATTACTGTGTGCTTGGGAATAGTTGTTTTTTTTTTTAAGTCCTGATTGCAAGAGAAATAGCAAATGTAATTGTTACTTTTCTAGTGACTTTTAAGAGAAAATTGAATCAGGTTTAATGGAGTAGATTATTCTGGTGACTGTTGATAGGAGTTTGCTGATAGTTAACAAATATCTCTCTACACTGAAAATAACTGTTAAAAAGAAAATAAAGTTCTATAACCAGTGGTTCTCAAAGAGTGTGTACTGTGAGACTTGGTGATATTCTTGGTCAAGTAATTACTTCTATCAAACTGCATTATTTTTAAACAGATTTATTGTCAACAAATTTGAGTTGTTGAGATTTTTTATCAAAACTAATTTAGTCCCTTACCACTTTGTTGCCAACTCTTAATTTTTGTGTCACTTAAATGGGGTACATTAGCAAATTCAAAGTTTTGCAACAAATGTTGAGAACCACTGCTCTAGACCGACCTAAGAGGGTTATTTTTGTTAACTGATAGTTGGGGAGGGCTGTGCGGACTTAAAGGTTACACTTACTTTTTCCACATCATAAATTTTATGTTTCATGAGGTTTGAGAGTAAGCTTATTAAAATTAATGAATTTCACTTCAATTCCTTTTACGTGACAACGTGATATTTTCTGGCTAAACTACAAACTGGGATCTTTATTTTTCAATAATAATTTGGCATTTGAAACCTGTTATTTACCTGTCAGTCCATTGGATATCCCACCTCTAAAGTGATCACAATGGACCTTATGTGTTCACTCTCAGCTGACCTAACAAGTGCCATTTATTTTGTATGGAAATTGAGCATATTGTGTTCTTTAAAAAAAAATAGGTCGCATTTGTGAATTCTTAAATTTTCTTTTCATGGTCAGCTCTTCCCAATAGCAGTGCCGGCTTTAGAAAGTTTTGTGCTATAGGTGGAAACAAAAAAAACAACCCTTTAAAAATGTTGAGTTAACCAATAATTTGCTTATTTTAAA
This sequence comes from Radix auricularia, assembly GCA_002072015.1. Lineage (NCBI taxonomy): Eukaryota > Metazoa > Mollusca > Gastropoda > Lymnaeidae > Radix > Radix auricularia. The sequence goes on along the minus strand of MUZC01004139.1, from coordinate 353,240 downwards.
AATTGATCAAATATGCACTCTAAAAATGTAGAAGAAATAGTACTTTTTAAATAATGTAATTCATCCAGCAAAAGACATTGAACATTTAAAACATGTGCTTGGGGCTGAATCTTTACCTTTGTGTTTGGGTGTATCTCATTTCGGTTGCGACAAATACGGAATCTGGCCATTTTTACAAATCTGGCTCCAGTAGAAATTAACTTTGTAGATCCAGCCGGATTTCAAAAATTTGAACCTAGTACAACCCTAGTGTGCACAGATAGATTGCTGATATGGTTGATTCTATGACAAAATGTTATTTGTAGGAAAAGCTTAGTATTGATAGGATAATTATAAGTATGTACTTGGTGATGAGGCTGCTCTGTGGCAATTTTTCTGTTAGCCTTTGTTTACAAAGCAGGACCCATGTCTTGATCTTTTTGAGGACTGTTGCCATACGGAAAAGTCTTGTAAGACATTTTTTTTAAAAACCATTTATTTGAAGCATTATAATTTTTTTTATATAAATTAGCCCAACTAAAATAACTGCAATTCTTGAATTGGTAAGTCACATCTGTGATACTATGGTATTTAGAGAGTGTCTAGGTCTTATAGTTTATTTCAAGATTCAAGAACATGGTTTTCTCTCTTCTGAAAACATTGTAGTATTACTAATGGCTCCTAATACTTAAAAAAAGTTAAAGGTGGTTAGGAAAACAATAAAAATCAGAGATGAGAGTGCTAATGACTGATACTATAGAACCTTAGTGCTGATACTATAGAACCCTATTGCTGAAAGTAACCTAAAGTCTAATCTGAGATCAGGGCTGAAAATGTTAAGACAAGTGAAGGACAGCATATTTTCTTAACCATGTGCCATTATGTCAATTTGGAAGGCTGGGGTTGGGTTTTTACTTCATGCAGATATGAGTAATGTCCCTGTCCTTTGAGAAAGATTTATCTCTTCAGTGGTGACTCCTTTTTTTTTTTAAGATCTCATCTAAATATGGTGCACAAGGATTTTGCTTGTTTTTTCTTAATGCCAATGCCTTAAAGACAGAAATTGATTCAAAAGGAAATGAAATAATAATTTTGTTGCAATTTATTTTTGTTGCTTTGGGATAAAAATGTGGCCGTTAAATATGTAGCATGGCATACGAACAGGAAAAAATGTCTTTTGGAATCCCAGCTAGCTCTCCCTCTTCCTCATCCAGTGTACCAGCTGCATCTTTGGCTATGCTAGGTCCCAAGTTTAATTTAAACTTTTTGTGTGTACCCGTATTTTTTAATGTCCCAAATTGATAACAGAGATGAAGAATTATTTAGAGTTATTTAAAAGTGGGTGATATGCTAAAATAAATTAAGAAAAATCTCGGTTATCATTTGGATCATCTTGAAAAAAATAGTAGTTTCATCTGACAAATTTGTATTTGTTTTGCTAAAAAAAATTTTTGCAAATCTGAAATTTTCTGTCCCAACAAGTAGAAGTGTCACTAATGGCAACTAACTGCCTATTTCACTTAAACCTAAAGCCGTCACTGTCCAGTAAAATGTTCCTTTCACTTTTCTTTACAAGAAACAAATTGCATGAACAAACAATGGATGATTTGATTGAACTACAAGAGTTTGAACTGCTACACACGGAGATTACCAAATTATTATCAGAGATTTTTATATTGCTTTGTAGGAACACTTGATGTTTTGGAGGAAGAAGAATAAAAACATGTGTATAACTTTGTTCATATGAATGATTACAAATTAAAAAAACGTAAATATACATCATTGTTGTTAAATATTTTGTAATGTTTATTCATTTCTTGTTTGTTTGTTTTTTTGTTGTTTTTTTTTTTTTGTTGTTGTTGGGGTTTTTTTTTTGGGGGGGGGGGGCAATTTTAATGCAAAAAATTGGAATGAAAACTCCAATTACTAATTCTTTTGACTAATCTATCAAAGCAAACACTATGTGTATTATAACTAAACAGAAGGAATCTCTTGTTAAGCTATACAGTTTTATTTAAAGCCTCTTACAGATGAGTATGTTTACCCAGTAGTGTCTTGAAAATGACTTGATACCTTATTGAGTAAGTAATAAAGCTTCAAGGCGCAATATGCTGAGGCCATTACATAAACTAGTATTTCACGAACAAACTAAACATAAATTTAGTATAAAATTTAAGTATTAATTTGATTTAGTCTATCAAAAGTAGTCATTATAATTATGTAAAAGTTGAATCGATCCCAAGCCACCTAGGCAAAAATAAATATTTTAACCCATCTCTCCAGACACTGTCACCGGCAATATTGTAACCGCACCTTATTAACTCAAGCTTAACACTTAGGCTAATAGAGTTGCCAGGAAGCTGGAAATGGAAGGGGAAAAAAACATGTATTATTTAAATAGTAGGCAGAGTGCCTACCTTCAAGATTCAAACTCAAAAGGCCCGGTGCAATATTAATATTTTTTAACAAATTCATATTAAACCATTTATCTAAAAATAGTTAAACCAGTGGCGTAGACAGAATGAGCTAATATCGGACTTGTACGTAGGTATACGGGTGTGTATGGGGAAGGGAGAGGGGCTCCACACTCTTCAATTTTTTTCACTTAATTTTTAAGCCACCCGTCCGGACCTTGAAACTTTTCGTTCTCCATTTTGTAAATTGTAAGGCCTATTTATCCTAACTTATCATAAATATATCAACATCAAGTTGCACCAAAAAAATCAAATTACTTTATTTTTAAATGTTTTAAGGTACCATGATTGCTATATTGGAGTATAATAGTCTCGCCAATAATTTTACTGAAAAAATGTTACAATAAATAAATATTTTGGAGTAAAATTTTACGCCCCTTGATTAAAAATTAGATTCATTAATTAATTATGGAATATTGGAAAACGGTGTCGAACAAATACAATACCACAAGTATTTTTGTGCTTCTCTTGTTAAGCACTTATCTCTTCTAGGTATTTTTATACACTAAAAATGTACATCTTTCAGTAATAAAAAAAACTTTGCATACCTTTAAAAAGTCAAATTGATATAAAATCTGTAATTACTAAATTTAATGCTGAGATTTTAGAAACGAATTTGCGATATTAAAAACTTTTAAGCAACCAGATAAAAATCTTATTCCCCACCCCCAATATATATATACATACATATTACTGCAATTATTTCTGTGATTTGCTGAGAAATCATGTCAGATAAACAAATCTACGGGCAGGCCAGGATCCTTTTTACTTTGGTCCCTTTCAAGACAGCTATTTTTTTCTTCCTAAATGTATTCATTATACACAATTGTGATTTTGTATGGTATTATTAATATACATTTACTTTCTTAAGCTGATTAAATTTAGTAACCATGATTGTTTTCCTTCTATCTTATATAAGAATACAACTATATTTTATTACAAAGTTTCAAATAACTTCATTTTAAAATATTTTTTAAGGTACCAATATTGTGTACGTGTGTATGTGTGTGGCAGTGCGCCCCAGAATTAGAGTTCTCAACCTCCCTTCCCCCTCCCCAGACGAACATTTCTGTCCGGTTCATCTCCGTAAAAGACACTAATGCCTACAAATAAATTAGTTAAGTAGATGATCATTCGTGGTTAGTGGTTAGAATGAGGGCATGAGGCGATAAATTTCATAGTTTATTGTGTAACAGATTAAAGGGATCTTATCTTATCTTATATGTTACAGACGCTCCTTCTGTACAGAAGATTATTGCGTCCTACGTATTTCTATGGTTTGTGTTTAGTCCTGTATTCTTACTAGAGTTTTAAAAGATGATAAAGTGGTGGCTTTCCTGGTTTCCTCAGGCAACCCATTCCACGCCCGAATACCGGACGGAAAGAAAGAAAACTTGTATGTGTTTGTTCTTGCATATGGAATAAGAAAGGTGTTTTTAACTTTATGTCTATTTGAGGGTTGTATTAGGTTATCTTTGTGTTGTATTTCTAAATTAGAATTAATTGCCTTATGTATAATTACTAATTTACTCTTGGTTCTTCTATCCTCTAGTGTTTCAAGGTTTAATGATTTAACTAACGGTGTTACTCTTGTCAGTTTTGAATATTCTCCAGTAATGAATCTGGCAGCTCTTTTTTGGATTTGTTCTAACTTATCAATATTTTCTTTGGTGGGTGGGTCCCATACAGAAGATGCATATTCTAGTATAGGTCTCACCAGGGTGAGGTAGCATTTTAGTTTTATATCTTTGTTACATTTGTAAAAGTTTCTTTTTATAAAGCCTAAGGTTTTGTTTGATTTTTTAATAACTTCATTGACATGGGGATTCCAAGATAGTTTCTCATTTATTATGACTCCTAAGTATTTCGCATCTTTAGTTTGGGTTAGTTCTTTTCCATGAATGAAATATTTTGAATTTATTTGTTTCTTTTTCTTTGTTACTCTTAGCAGTTGACATTTTTCTGGGTGGAAGGACATACTCCAGTTAGTTTCCCATTTTATTAATTCATCTAAGTCTTTTTGTAAAATTTTGCTATCTTGTTCTGACTTGATTGTTCTATAGATTATACAATCATCAGCAAATAACCTAACTTTAGTTCCTGTTGAGATATTGTTGGTTAAGTCATTTATATAAATTAAAAATAGTAAGGGACCTAGGACAGTTCCTTGTGGAACTCCTGAGTTAACCTTTATTGGTGTAGATTTAGATCCATTAATTATTACAGTTTGCTCCCTACCCAATAGGAAATCTTGGATCCAGTGATGTAAGGGACCTGAGATTCCAAAGTATTTAAGTTTTTTGAGTAAACTAAGGTGGTGAACTTTGTCGAATGCTTTTGAGAAGTCTAGTAATATTGTATCTATTTGATCATTATTATCTAAGCCTTTTGATAGATCATCTATTAGGCCTATCAATTGTGTTTCACATGATCTGTTCTTTCTAAAGCCATGTTGGTGTGGGCATAGGGCATTATATTTGTCAAGGTGGTTAACTATTCTGCTATATATTATGTGTTCCAGTAATTTACATGTGATACTAGTAAGTGATACAGGTCTGTAATTACCAGGGTCNCAGGGTCGGACTTATCACCTTTCTTAAAGAGTGGCGTTACATTGGCTAATTTCCAATCCTGGGGCAATTTATCCTGGTTTAGAGAGGCTTGAAAAAGAACTACAAGGATTGGAGACAGTTCATTGCAACCATGGACAACCCAAGTAACAAATGGGAAGGAAACAATTAGTGCCGTAGGTCAATCAGTGGAACGTTACTAGTGTCAACAGGAAAAGACTGCACAATATTAATCCGGAAAAGGTTTTCTGAACAAATATACTATCAACAACCCAAAACTCGAGTAATTTACATGTGATACTAGTAAGTGATACAGGTCTGTAATTAACAGGGTCGGACTTATCGCCTTTCTTAAAGAGTGGCGTTACATTGGCTAATTTCCAATCCTGGGGCAATTTATCCTGGTTTAGAGAGGCTTGAAAAAGAACTACAAGGATTGGAGACAGTTCATTGCAACCATGGACAACCCAAGTAACAAATGGGAAGGAAACAATTAGTGCCGTAGGTCAATCAGTGGAACGTTACTAGTGTCAACAGGAAAAGACTGCACAATATTAATCCGGAAAAGGTTTTCTGAACAAATATACTATCAACAACCCAAAACTCGAATAAAAATGCAAGATTAGAACAAAGTCTTCTTTATAGAAGGGCGAGTGTATAGTATAAATAATTTTACAATTAAATTGTTTACATTATTTTCTGTTGATTAGGCTGTCTTCTTACGTTTCAACTTTTTTACACACCCCTCCCTGATTTGTTAGCATTTTTAACGTACAGCTTCTCAATCTTAATAATCTTATGTTTTTCAGATGCAGAGTTGTTGCACTTATTTTTGTCCCTTTCAGTTATGCTTTCCCAAAATTATTAAATTAATTTATTTCAAAGCATGGATTTTTATTTTCTATTAAACCATTTATTTTAGTTTTGTATCACAATGAGTTTTTTTTTAATGCAATATATTTTTTAAAAATAAAATGGACAATTAATCAATTATGTTAAAACATTTTTAAAAAAAAAATATGCATACCATACTGTAACATTTTAAGAATATTTTTCGTAAAGAAATTTTAGAATTACCTCAAAACGCTCTTATTACAAATAACATTGGAATTCATAAAACCAAATGTTTTTATATCGAATACTCTTCATAACAAATAATATACTTGCCATTATCATCGACACGCATTATATTTATGTTTTTAAAATAAATTCATATTTACGTTGACATCATTTAGTATGTAGGTTAGTGATGGTATACGTTATACATATATAATATATTCTAACGTTAGATGAAGATAAGAAGATACTTTCGGAATTAACTTTTAAAATTTAATCAATTTTTCTTGTTGTTAATTTTCAAGTTTATTTCGCCCTGTAGATCTCCTTTTAACAAAATTTAGCGCCGGCTGCCTTGCATTTCTCAGTGTTCATTTTTCAGGGCACAATAATCTTCTGTATAGAAGAGGCGTCTGTAACAGTAACAGATAAGATAAGATATAAAATATGATTTTGAGATGAGTACGTATTAAGGTTGAACTAAACTGAAAAAAAATGTATCTCTCCGTTTACATAATTTCTATGTCCCTATTTTAACCGTTTTATCCAACATATTTTTTTTTCAAAACTAAACCTTTTCTTTTGAATTTCAAAGTTTTCCAATTAGGGAATTTATATTGGAGCATCAATTATAGCTGGACACTAATGTCAACACTAATCAGCTGACACTGCACGAAATATCTTCATGAGAACAGGAAGTCTACTTCAATCACGTGATACATCAGTAGAACGTCATCAACTTCTCCCATGAGAGGGCGGTGAAGTGAGCAATGTTAAAGGTTTCCGACGCTATCGTTATTGACGAGAATTTTGGTCCGCAGGAGGAAGAAGAAAAAGAAAACATGCCAGCCTTACATAAGGATATCAAGTAAGTACTTTCATAACTTAAAAATATTTTACATAATGAATTATTTCGCTCAATCGCATAGGGTGGCTCAATTCAAGATGGCGACTTGTGACCCAATTAAATTCCTACGTCGCAGTTAAAGAAAATAACTATGCCCATGTATTTTTACGGATTATTATTTACTTAAGATATATATTGCACATTTTTTATGAGGTTGTTAATTTAAAAAAGCTAGTGCTTCATTTTAACATAATTTTTTACTTTTAGGTATACTTAGCTTGGTTTTAATTTATCAAAATTCAAGATGGTAGGCCGACGATGGACACTCCTCTTCGACAAGACAATTTGTATCAATGATCAACATAGTCCATGACAGGACATAAGCATAATGAATAATGCTAATTAAATGGGCATTGTGAGCGTAGATTTGTTTTTAAAGACAAAAATAGCACATTATCACTGAAAATAAATACACATTAGTCAGTTAATTGTATGAAAAGAACATAGAATTATGAAATAAATATTTAAAAAATAGTTAATTTTTAAAAATGTGAAGGAAGCTGTTTATTATTTTTTTATTATAATGAATAATCATGAATAATGCATAGGCATAAGCTTTCATTTTCATTTAAATTTAGGCTTATTTTTAGTGATAGATTTAGATTAATGATCTTTCACTTTTCCCATGACTATCCTGAGTCGTGTATTTTTTTAGACCCCCATCTCCCACTTTCATTCCTACTCCTACTGAAAAGTTTAACTACTTTTAAATTAGTAAATATAATATAATTTTAAATAGTCTATACTATATTTACCATTATTTAATATATTATTTCAGGGTAGGTAGATTAATATCCCTGGACCCCTTCCCAACTTTCAAAACAAAGGAAGAATTTTTAGCCTTTTTGTTAAAGTGAAAGAAAAACATTTTTACTTTTGTTTAAAACATCTTCCTTACTATACAAATCCTTCAGTATTTTTAACTATGTATAATTCTAATACTAGTTCCAATACTTTCTTACACATTTTTGTTGAATTTTTTTCTCTTAAATTTTAGCCTTAGCTAAAGCTAAGTATTTTGAAAGTGTTAGGGCAGAATGAATGCTCTCAACAAAAGTGAACCAACCAAGTTAAAAATTGTTTTTGTGTATAAATTTAATTAACAGTTACGATTTATCAAGGGTTAGTTTAGTTGTCTATTTGTAGTTTTAGGATTAGTTTCAGTTTTCTATATTATTAAAACTCAAGTAGAATTGCATATTCATGACCAGGGAATGGAAATAGATATATGACAAAATAACACACTGGATCATCTTCAATAAGGAACATGCATTAAAAAACAACTTGTTTTTGTTCCCAGTAATTCAATGTTGGTTTTTTTACATCATTATCCACATTGATAAGATTTAGATTTCTTTTTCGTTGTATTTGTGCTAGCATTCAGTTATAGAGAAATAAGACTGATAACAAAATTGGTTATGCTTTTCAGCTTATTTGTTAAAGGTAGTGCCTTCACTACATTCTTACTCTGAGTTATTGAAATCTTAAGTCTACATAACCTAACTGAAGCTTAAGCTGAAATGTGTATATAACTATTAAAAGTTTAAATAAAGCTGGGTATAACAAGAAAAGATGCATAATTTATAAATCGAAGTTTGACAATCTAATATAAGTTGTATTCTTGCATTCATGAGAAAATCATTTTTGATCAAACTTGGGTCATAACTTTGAATAGTAAAATAGATTATTCTAAAAGTTTATCTAAGCTAGAATTATCTTATCTTAGATATACAGACGTTCCGTCTATGCAGAGGATAATTGCATCCACAGACCATGAGAGATGATCTGTTGGCAAGTGATGCAGCGGTCACAGGCCACGGCTATAAGGGTTCCACGCATTACCCAGCCACCTAACTATTGTTTAGTTAGGTGCCCATTCAGATCAGGGTGACTCGGGGACTCCTCAGGCCCCGGGAACAAATTCTCGCCTTCGTGTGGATTCGAACTCGTGACCATCGGTACGCCAGTCCAGCGCTCTACCACTTGACCACCGCGTAGAATTACTACATATTTTCTTCACATAGTACAGTAGGGATCTGCCTTTATTTCAGTTCTAGCAGTAGAAAGTGTACTATGAATTGTTACATATTTTCTTCACACAATATAGTAATGATCTGCCTTTACTAAAAACTTTCAGCTCCAGCAGTAGAAAGTGTACTATATCTCTCGGCCCCGGGCCTCTGTGGTGGTCCTGATGTGCCCCACGTCGCTCTAGAATGCCGGACAGATTTGGCAGAGGGCAACGACGTGGGGGTTACAAAAGTGCCCCCTGTCAGTGTGAATAATTTTCTGAATGATTTGAACAACTCAGCTCGCAAGAATGCTATGCCGGTAAATGATTCAGCGCAAGTTAATTTTTAATAAGAATGATAGATTGCTTAAGTATGAGTAGCTTAATTTGTCCCTGTGATTAATACATTTCTCTAACATTTGAAATATTGTGTTAATTCCAAGGATTTATTAGCCAAAAGATGATCTTTAACTAGTCATTGTAATTATTTTCAGTTTGGTTGTAATAAATATTTGATTTAATCACATCTAGGTTAATTCAAACCTCACCTTCAAAATATCGCCTGTGGAAGGACTGGTGGTTTCCTGGGAGACAACTCTAGTAAAAGATGCTCTTTACGTGGAGTTGCCTGCTGGGATATTGCCTGAAGGCTCTAAAGAGAGGTTTGTGGTATTTTTTGTATTCTGTTTGCCCACAAGAAATCATTGAATTACTTTTCCGTAAATGCAAGATGTTGACTAAAATTTAAAGCCTCATATAAAGTGTAGCAAAATCACATCTTCAAATAAAAACTGCCAAAAAAATAACGTTGCGAATTGAGCAATAAAACTAGCAATGGCAACGGCCGGAACTAGACTAAGTAATTTCAATAGTCCTATGTGGACTAATGTTCCCTTATGTTGGTCTACATGCATCTTTTAAAAAAAACAGCATACATTTTTTGTGTAAAATTTTATACCCACAATAACTAATATAGTCCAGTAATTCTAAACTAATTCCAGGTTTTAAATTATCTTATGTGGTATTAATTTATTAGTATAGTTGATACTATAAAATCTCTTTAATGTGCCATGTCCAAAATAGTCATTGACAAACATGCATCAATCTTAATGATTCTTCTATTGCTAATACTAATACAGAGTTTCATTCATAAGATTTAAAAAGCTTTTTAAATTATCATGGGCAAAATTTAAGTTAAAGGTTCAAGTTAGTTCAGGATTTTTTCTCTCTAAAAATTCTTGTCTATTAGTTTTCGTATGCGCTTATAATTTCAAGCATATTTTAATATTGCTGCAATACTAGTTTTTGTTTGTTAATATTTAGTTATCTGGATTTTTATTGACAACCCCTCAAAAACATAATGCTAATGACCTAAATATAGGTCTTAAGGTTGAGCCATTGAAATCTTTGCAATATGAGATAAATGTCTTTTTTTTAAAAAAAAAATTCAACTCAATAAGTCTAATAAATAATACATCAAAATGTATACATTTTGAATGACCTTATTAAAATTTCTCTTTAAAGCTTGGTGACTCTTTTGGAATACGCAGAAGAGAAACTCAAATGCAAACATGTGGTCCTGTGCTTTAGCAAGAACAGGTCTGACCGCGGTGAGTTTATTTTAAAATTTTATTTTATAGATGATTATTTGTTGCATTATTTTTAACTAACTGCAATATGCATGGTTGACCTCAATTCATTTAAAAATAACAATTTTTGTTTAATTTTGTCTCTTATCAGTGTCTCTTTTGAGGGTCTTCAACTTTTTTGGATTCCAAATTTTGCCACCTGCCCACCCATTAGTCGTCAGTCCCGCTCAGGATCTCCTCTTTATGGCCTACACCATCGAGAAGGACTCAGATTCTGAGTGTGACTCTTCTAGTGATGAAGATGAGGTAGGAGGAAGGAGAATAAAGCGTCTGTCCTCCAGCGAAGGCAGTGAAGAGGGTAGCTGTAGTGATGGTTAACCATCAATGCACCCACCCTTTTTATCAACTAGCTAACTGTGCGCTGAGTTGGAATTCGGTCATACAGGACATTATTCACACATTCGCCAGGAAACGTCGTGTGACTAGTTTTTGTTTCTCTTGTACTTTGTCATTGTTAGTCTTTTTCTCTTTAAACAGCTATTTTAACAATTAGTGCACCAGGTTAGCTAGTTTTTTTAATGAAGAAATATAAATTTGTTAATTGCTTTTTTGTTTAGTTTATTATTCTGAAATTAACAGTTTTTCCAAATCTAGGTGTTTTTGTTTTTAAAATTTTTATTAAAAGAAAGCTATTCTCTTTATAAACACTATTTGGATATATCAAAATGGTTACATTTCTCTTTAAGTCTGCACATTTTTTAAACTTACTTCATAAGGCTTTTGTGTGCTATGGGGTTTCCTATCCACTATGATTGTTAAAATATTTTCCTTTGTTTGTCCATTTCATTGCAGTTTTCTGCAGTGTTTATTACAAAATTAAATTTATCCGCATACATCTCAACATTTCCTGATCAGTATGAATTTAATCAATTAGGCTCCCCATGAATCAATTTCAGCTTTCAAGTTCTCAAAATTTCCATTTGAAGTATCTTGGAGAAATAGTGTGCTGGAATCTTTTCTTTTTGTACTTGTCATTGTTTGTTTTTTTACTCGGTCTGAGGTCCCTCTGCCATATGTTGTCCACAATATATTTTTAAAAGCATTCTTTCCACATAAATAACAAGAAGAGTTTACCATCCCAAAGATTTCTAATTACATTTTCAAAAAAAACTAATTAACTCCACTCAATTAGTTGCCAAAAGATGAAAGTAGGTCATCTTGACTTTCATTTAAGTGATGGTGGCTTACTTTTATGTTTGAACAAAATATTGTATATTTGCTCCTAAAATATTAAAAAAATTGAGTGTGTGTCTGGTTATTGTAAAGCTTCTGAAAACATCCCCACCCCCGTAATTTTTTTTCTACTCAAAAATGTTGAAAATTCCACAATTTTTTAAAATCCTTTGAAATTTAAAGTTAACTGTCTTTTTTTTTTTATAATGCCGGAATTTTATTTTAGTTTTCAATTGACTGAAGGATAGTTTGTGATTACCATCTAGGTGAACACAAGTTTTTCTTGTTTTCTCAAGCTTGTGCACAACTTTTCACACACCGCCGTCAGCCCCCCCAGGACTTTGGTTGTTGACTGCTCTGAGTAACACCCAGTCTCATTATCATCAAGTTTACGTAGTACTAACAACTATTCTAGTCCCAACGCTTACAGTTTACAAGCAACTCAAGCTGGAAGGAGACATTTGTTAAAAAACCAATCCAGTTTTAATATCCCAACTACTTTTTAATGCTTGTATCACACTGCACATTGTATATCTGAAGTCTTCAGTCAGTTGAATCTTTTAATCAAACCTGGCTTGTTACCCATTGTTGTTGCCTTCTCTTGGTCCTAAGGGGATGGTGGATTTTTATTAACTTGTACTCTCTGGGTTGTTTCCCTTATGAAAAGCTGGCAATTTTCTTACCAATGTGTCTGAGATTTTGTTTTTCAAATAGGTTTTTTTAACTTCATCTGTATGTCCCGTTGTAAAAAAAAAACAAAAGAAAAGTGCTGTATGCACTGTGTTGAAATTATTCATTATTTACAGGATTAATGGCACACTTTGTCCATGATATTGAAACTTAGTGTTTAACAGTTGTCATGGTTTCTATGTATGTTATGTCTAAATCATAAAGAGGCAATTTTTTTAAAGAAATAAAAGTTTTGGAGTTACATTGGAAAGAATATTACAAAACTGTGTTTTTTATGTTTTTCTGTGTCTGTGTTCTGCTTGTGGTAATTGTTACATTATGATCAATCATTGCTATGTTTGCTATTCTAAAAAGAATCAACATAATTAATGATTCTGTCATATGAAGTTCTAATGTTAAGGATTAACAAGACACACTTAGTGTACTTGATACAATTTCTGGTCAGCTTTGTTTGACACAACACAGCATGTGCCTACATATTAATAATATATAAATACATAAAACACCTTAAATCATCCATAGTTCAAATTATAATTTAAGTACTACTCTTTGCAGTGTTAGATTCCACCTATTATATACTTAAAAAGATTACTAGAAAATTAATTGTAGTTCCTGGTGGTTTGAGACTGAACTGGGCAAACTCAAATTTACACAGAATTATATATTTGCTGTATGTAGTTTAAGTGTATAATTTTAATGGTATAATTTAAATAGTCTTTACATGTTCAGAAATATTTCACAAATTGAAAAGTAAGGCTTCTATACACAAGTACTATAATGAGCAGTCTTAAAGTTGACAGCAGGTTATTGTTGGTTTAAAGTTAACAATAAAATGGATAATCTACTACTAATATTAAGCAAGATGTTTGTCTTCATGACAACAGGAAGTTGTAATATGTGACTAATCAACAAATATTTCTGAACACTTAATTCAGTTTTTGAAATGCCTTGAGGGGACAAAGATTTAGATAACTATTTAAACTGACTTTATTACTGGTAATGTCAGCATGGTATTATTGGTATTTGGTGGAGTAATTTGGTCAATTAAACATCAAACAAATGGTATGAGGTCTATATCTGATCGGTTAACTTTTTGTAAATAAACTATTTTAAACATTACTTTGTTCAAAATTTCAAAAGCTATTCAAAATTTCCACCGAGTGGTATGACAACTATATTGGTGACAATTTAAGCAGGTATAGTTGGCTGTTAAAACAAAATTGATTCAATGACCAATATATGAAATGACTGACCACATTGTTTCTAACCAGGTAAACAATTAGTGACAACTTGCCTTAGAATAATGACATTGCATGCTGTGAGGTCTGATCCAAAAAATGTACTCTTTCCTTGCTAGGAAAAATTTAAATTGTATTTGATGTGTAAATACTTAATGAAATACTGGTATCAAAGTCTATAAGAACAAGAGTAAAATGTAAACTTAACTCAATATAACTTCCCAAAAAATAAAATAAATTGTGATTCATAAGAAAATGTTTTAGATAATAAAGAATTTGTCAGTACCAGTGCTAGTATCAATGCCCTTTTTATTATTATGTTTTTAAAATTACATTTATAATTATTTATAGAATTTATTTGAATTTGAGATGCAAATGTCTAGGATTTCAAATCAATGTGACACTGGTGTCTTAATTTAATTAAAAGAATAATTTGTCAATACTCACAATTGTGCTATTACACACGTTAATGCTGATGCCTGCATTCAACAGCGCAAAAATATTATAATTTTTTTAAAAATGAAATGCATAACTAAATAAATAATCAGATTGTGATAATTAAGACTATATAATTTAATAGCATTAGAAGCTTGGGGACACTACACAGTTTGTGACCGCTGCCCATTGGAAGCTTGGGGACACTACACAGTTTGTGACAGCTGCCCATTGCCATTGGAAGCTTGGGGACACTACACAGTTTGTGGCCGCTGCCCATTGCCATTGGAAGCTTGGGGACACTACACAGTTTGTGGCCGCTGCCCATTGGAAGCTTGGGGACACTACACAGTTTGTGACAGCTGCCCATTGCCATTGGAAGCTTGGGGACACTACACAGTTTGTGGCCGCTGCCCATTGGAAGCTTGGGGTCTTGAAATTTTAACAAAAAAAATATTTTGGACACAAACCTATATAATGGGTGGATGAATGTTGACCAAACTTATTACACACGCAATTATGTGTGGATGGATGTTGACAAAACTAAACACACGCAATTATGGGTGGATGGATGTTGATAAAACTTAACACACATGGTAATATGCAATTGAGCCCATAATGCTTACTATTTTTTGGCTCATATTTCTTATATTAACATATTTAAACATAACACATTTATTGTGAGCTGTATTCTTTGAATGTCTGTATATAGATAACGTAAAGAGACTCTGCGGTTTGCTCTATTTACAAACTAACGGTTCCATCAGGTCTTACATTTTGATGTGCACGTCGCCTTGAAAAGTAAGTAGGTAGCAACGAGCCAAACTGGCAACGGATATGAATGAGCCAAACTGGCAACGGATATGAATGAGCCAAACTGGCAGAGGATATGAATGAGCCAAACTGGCAGAGGATATGAATGAGCCAAATTGGCAGAGGATGACATTGAGACAAGCTGTTCCGGAAGGTAATGGTAACCCTGCAAAAACAATCTAACGACATATATTTATATTAATATTTTTGTTGAACTACACCAGCTGCCGCGTGTCTTATCAACACTAGCTGCGCGGAAAATCAAAACTGATGCGTGGTGACTTTAATTACTGCACAACCACGCTGTTTGTTTGGCAATTTTTATAAAATAAATTTTAAAAAAAAACAACAATTAATTGCTCAAACATTTTTATAATATTTGCTGAAAATTACATGGTGGTCGAGCGGCATGCTCGCTCGGCTGGGGTACCGAGGGTAATGGGCTCGAATCTCCGTGAAGGCATCGATTTTTCCCAGGGCCGAATGGGTACCTGATACTAGTTCGTGTGTCCCTGAGTCTACCCAGCCTCGAATGGGTACCTGACACTAGTTGGTATGTCCCTGAGTCTACCCAGCCTCGAATGGGTACCTGACACTAGTTGGAGAAACAAATGCGACTGGGAATAGCGTGATCCCACATAGCCGTGGCCTGTCTACACTGAGTCACTTGCCAATACTTTACCACACGCTTCTGTATATAATATAAGGAATATCTGTAATAGATAAGAAAAAATATAAAAAACTGCAAATCAAAGATGATTTGATCTAATGTAACTAGTGAAGGAACAACATGCTACTATTCAAGTCTATGTAAAAAGTATTTACCCTTTAGATTTAGAGCGTTATTATATCTAAATCAATTTGTATTTTTTAATATATTTTTTAAAAGAGTGATCAGACGCTCATGTGAAGAGTTGAGAAAAACTTGTTTTGTCTTAACTATACAGACATTCCTTCTATACAGAATTTAATTGCGTCCACGGGCCATGCAGGTCTGTTAGTAAGTGGTGCAATGTTCACAGGCCACAGGTTTATGGGTTCCACGCATTACCCAGCCTCCCTTATTTCCCTAAATAGTGTTAGGTACCCATTTGAAGCTGGGTGGACTCAGGGACGCCCTAAGCCCTGGGAACAAACCCTTGGCTTCACATGGATTCGAACCCGTGACCCGCCAGTCGAATTCGCAGCCAAATTTCAGAAAACAAAATTGAACGAAAAAACAAACAAACAACAGTAATTTTATTTTTTAATTTTTTTTTTCATTTTGGATTTGGGGGGGAGGAGAGAGAGAGAGAAGGGGTATTTTTTGTTTGATCTGCCTCATTAGGTGGACATGGTAGCCATGTTAGAACACTATTGATATAGGCTATTTAAAAGTATTTATCTTCAATATTTAATATATATTTTTTTCAATGCGTTTGTTTCTCAAACCTGAGCATTATAAATGTACAATATTTTTACTTTTAAAAAAATGAAATTTTTAAAACTTAATTATGCTGTATTATTATTGATTTATTATATTTTTTCCTGGCCAACATTTAATTCGGTTTGAGTATGCCAAGTAGAAAATTGTGCCAGTAAAAACTTTGCTCTTAGCGGGTGATAATATTGGTTTAGAATTTTAAGTTTTGTCTGTTAAACTTATTACCTCCCTTGCAATCTGTTTTTGATGAACCTTAAATTTATTACTTTACTGAATGGGACGGGAAACTTTTGTCTGAGAGAGAAATAAACACCACATATTTTGAAACAAATAATTCTTTGAGAGCCATACATTATGGCTTAAAACTAAAAGTTCAAGTAAATGTGTGCATTTTATGTAATTTCACCACTAAAGGTACACAAATAATGTCTCTGAATTCTTTTTAAATAACATTGTTCTGCTGCTGCTAGTTATTTTTTTATATGCACTTATTATATACATAAAAGGAATCTGAATAAACTTTTTTTTATAATCGATAATCGAACATTTGCCTGAGAGCCACATGCAGCCATCAATAGGGCCATATCTGGCTCGCGTGCCATGGTTTCCCGACCCCTGCTTTTTATTTAATATTCATATCTTTTTATTATTTAATTATTTACCGACATATCAGTTACTTAAAATGTTTTGCCAACTCAAATATTTGTTGATCTTATTTTTCAACATAAAGTTTCTGATGTATCAGAAGGTCAAGCTAATTATTGACGATGCCCTCGATGTTTTAAATTTTAAAACAATTTACCATAACATCATTATTTACAAACATAAATAGTACACCATAATATTTAGATTCGACGTCACTCTATCATGAGTAACTTTTTTCACACTCTTTGTTCTTACATCTGTTGCGTTCGGTTCACATTTTTTAAGTATTGCTTTTTAAAACCATTGTTTCTTTTTTTTAAATTTGTTATTATTTTCATCCTTTTTATAATTTAAGTTAAGATCATTTTTAGAATATATTTTAATCCTTTACTAAAATGTCACTATTATTTTTTTTACTGGATGAATATGTGTCCCATCTGACGTTAATTCTACTTTTCAGCGGGAGCGCCGCTTTAACTGTCAAACAGCAGTTTGGGGGCCAACAACTAACTCCCAACTACTAAGTTTTATGGTCAACTGCAAGTAAAAATAGTATCTTTTTTTTTTAGATTAAAAAGATCTCAAGGGGCCGGATGAGAGGGCCTCGCGGCCGCATCTGGCCCGCGGGCCGAAGTTTGGAGAACCTCGTGTTAACTTGACATCTGAGACCCTAGGACTTTTAAAAATATCTTCTTTAATTTTTTGTGCTTAATTCCTTCTAGGAGACATTTAAAAAATGTCTGTTTGTAGATTGTTTATTTTTTTAACATCTCAGAGTTCTTAGAAAAAATTTCTTGTCGTATGTTTTGTTTTTAAATTATCGTCTTAGGTATGTTTTAAAATTATATGTATATATATACATATATATANACTCGCGAGTTGTCGACGGGTTAGGGCGCCATCTACGGGGTTCAAGACTCGCGGGGTTGTTGGCTTGTTAGGGCGCCATCTACGGGCTACAAGAGAAGGTAATTGGAGTGTTAGTTCTGAGATAAGACTAAGTGCACTTGTTGACTTGATCCTATTAGGCCAAGTCCAAGCGTTCGACTGGAGTTATCTAACCCAAGGGCCTTTGTATCTCTTGTTGTTTGGATGTTGTTTGTTGTCGTCTGCACAACAAAGAAATTAAAACAGACCTGATCTTGTGTCCACCCCTCCCACCCCCTATCACGTCCCTACTTCTAGAACATCCCGACCAACCCGACCCCATTTTCCCCTGGCCCTATATAATTGACAACAAGAACTAATAACTCTTCGGCCATCTGGCCTATAGCACAATGGATGGGGCTAAATGAAGTAGGGCATCTTTTCATCAGACACCGCCGGGGCTAGATCAAGTGGCTATTAGTTCGGCGTCGGACTCAAAACTCACTCCAGAAGTCTGGGCGACCGTCGCCACCCAGTCTAGCCTTGACGTGTGAGCAGTTTGGGTGGGTGCGATCGATTACGAAGATGAGCCATCCCGCGCTAGTTATAGGATTATGGTCTTCCTTCAAATACAGTCGGCTGACGTCGGCAAGTCAATTTCTCCGCCCGTCTTATCTCCTGAACTAAAAGTAAATCTACACAACAAATATGTTAGGGGAATTCCTACATCCCACCCCACCCCCTCCCCACTTCTTTCTTAGAACATTTTTTTCTACTGTCTGTTTTGTAATATAAATGTTGGGTATCTGAATCTTTAACCGATTCCGATCTGAGTTTGGTATCGCCCGTCGCATACACGTGAGGCACGTGGCGAATTGACACACTAGTTGGGTCGGGAGTCGTTGGTTGGGTCGGGAATGGGTCAGGTGTGGGTCCGTGGGTTGGGAGTGAGTGATTGCGTCGGGAGTGTATGGTTGGGTCGAGAGTGGGTGGTTGGGACGGGAGTCAGTGATTGGGTCGGGAGTGTGTGCCTGGATCATGAGTGAGTGGTTGGGTCGGGAGTGAGTGGTTGGGTCGGGAGTAGGTGGTTGGGATGGGAGTCACTGATTGGGTCGGAGGTGAGTGGTTGGGCCGGGAGTCAATTGGTGGTACTTAGTTTGTCACGATTTCTATAATTTGTAATGCTTCTTCAAGCACTTTAATAAATAATACAAAACTTTATCTCTTATTTTTATATCTATTTGCTTAAGCACCAAGGAATTTTAATGTCCTCTTTAAGTATATTTCTTTGTATTGCCCCACACATTTAATTTACTTGAAAAAAAATATCCCAAGAAGAACGTATGTGTATATTTATTGTGAAAAGTTAGTGTCATGGAATATAGTGTGCAGAGACATCGGTGCAATGCTGCAATTTAGTGGCGTTCAATGAGTTTAGAAATATTAAAATTTGTATTATATAAGCGGCATTCGAAAAAAAATTACATGTGCCATAGTCGAAACACGATGTAAAGTTTAAAAACCCTCGAGATTTCATTGTGGATTGTGATGGATGAATGTAGCAAGGATTTCAGTGTGGATTATGATGGATGGATGTAGCGAGGATTTCAGTGTGGATTATGATGGATGAATGTAGCAAGGATTTCAGTGTGTATTATGATGGATGAATGTAGCGAGGATTTAAGAGTGGATTATGATGGATGAATGTAGCAAGGATTTCAGTGTGGATTATGATGGATGAATGTAGCAAGGATTTCAGTGTGGATTATGATGGATGAATGTAGCGAGGATTTCAGAGTGGATTATGATGGATGAATGTAGCAAGTTTGTTCCAGGCGTAGTACAATGGTAAGACAACGATTAAAATATTGTTAGCGGTGCAGCTCTCGAGTCTAAATTGAAGAGGTCTTTTTATCAGTGAAGACGTTAGAGGGGTCGTCCATAAATTACGTCACGCTATTTTTGACCATTTTTAACTCCCCCCTCCACGTCTGTCACAAACTGTCACAAATCTCGGAACCCACCCCTCCTAAAGTACGTCACACTTTCGTACAAAAATATGTTTTTATTAACAAAATAATTAAAATGTAACATAAAATACCGTGACGTCACACATGGCCGGACACCCACCTCACCCCTGTCACACTTTCTTACGCCTCCTCCCCCTTCTGGAACGTGACGTACTTTATGGACGACCCCAGACCGGGGGCCCAAGGGACAGGGAAGGGCGGGGTTCAGTTTGTGTAGATCACTTTGCATTACCGTATTAACGAGACACGCCACCGAATTACTCTCGTAAAAAAAATATATAAAAATATATAAAAAAAACTTTGTCCGTTTCGACCACTGGCTATTTTACTATTCAACTGATCTTGTGAGCTTTGTGCCACGTGACAATGTGCATGTACCTGTTTCCGTCCTCTAAGGATCCAAAAATAGTAACTGTGACACGGCTATTTATAGACCTGAGCTATTACTCCCACAAGATTTGGCGCCTGCGTTGATTGGCCACACAACCAACACGGTCACGTCTGGCGTCCGGTTCCCACGAGTCACTTTTAATTGTACACAACAACACAATAATAACATTAAACCAAACCATAACACAAGACAGATAACGAAGAATCTCACAAAATCTCGTCCCCATCCGCCCATCCTGGGCTGAAGCGAAGTATGTCGACCTTGACGTCACGACGCTACCGGTTGCTGGAAAAGAGAGGTCTATAAATTCTAAAAGAATTTTCAAAAATGGAAGGTTTTAGGGTTTGGGTTCGGTATAGCTTTAGAATTTTCGGAAAATTAAGGGTTTTAGGGTTTGGGTTAGGTATAGCTATAGAATTTTAATTTTAAAGCTTTTTAAAGGCCGTGCTCTAACAACACAGAAGGCCGTCATGACCGTGACGTCACAGTCCACATACTTCGCTTTTACTGATTTCAGTCACTGGCAGATGTATAACCAAAGAATACAGTTGTGGACAGTGTAAGAAAATTTAACGTTTGCCACATTTCTAAATAAACCAATATGAAACATCATTATAACTATGGGTGATGGGGTAAACAGCAACTAGATGTAATATGTCAATGACAGTCTTATGTGCCAATGTCTAGATGTAATATGTCAATGACAGTCTTATGTGCCAATGTCTAGATGTAATATGTCAATGACAGTCTTATGTGCCAATGTCTAGATGTAATATGTCAATGACAGTCTTATGTGCCAATGTCTAGATGTAATATGTCAATGACAGTCTTAT